>JAWQUT010000025.1:1430158-1473072 GCA_033807755.1 Ellobium chinense | reverse complement strand
TGGTCATCTTAGCCTTGTATAAACGCGCTATCAAAACTTCAAATGCGTTTTCTCAAAATGTTGTTTTTCTCCACTTTTTTTCCCTAAGGCTTTTTTATTTCTGAACCGACTCACTTCAAATTTGGAATATATCTATCCCATAGAATGTGTTTTAATAAAATGCATCCTTTTTTCTAGATTTAATTCACGTTTTTGAAAAAAAGTTGATTATTTGGTGGAAAATTGAGAAAAATACACATCCGTCAACACACATACAGTATTTCAGATTTTTTTTACTGACATTGTATGATAAATAAACAAAAAACAAATGCATTTTATTATTTTTATAGAGCTATTTTATAAGTGTACAAAATTTGAAATGATCACATTCAAAACTCTAGGAGCCTTAGGCTTTTGAAAATAGCTCATTTTCAACACACGAAATCCAATATGACGGCATTGCCATGGCAACCGTACACAAAACAAAAAAACATCCACATTTTTCCTCTAATTTGACCATGCTGAATCTGAATTTAAAGCTTAAAAAGTCCCTAGTTCAAGCATTCACGATTTCACTCCCAGGAGGTGCACCCCCCCTTAAGAAAAGTAATTGGAATAAAATCATTTGATGCTGCTTGTGAACTTGTTATGCTTTTACTGGCATTGGCGAACCTGGGCATGTTCCACCATTTACATGCTGTTACCACACTGCGTAGGGTTGCCAGTGTGCATATAGTGTATGGGGCCAATGTTACGTGACTGAACATGAGTTCATACCAGGTAACCCCCCTCACCCATAAGTCCAGAGTCCAATTTTTTCAAGGGTTAAGGAGAAAACTTATATAAACTTTAGTACATGAATAGACAGATATAATCTATATTTGTTGCAAGTTTCATTATTCATTGATCTAGATGTCTCAGTATTCTTCTGTTGTAGCAAAAAAAAAAAAAAATTCAAAATATTGTATGCCAGGGCCAACATCTTTAGATATGAACATCAAGCATGTTATTGTTGGGCATATTTTTAATCTGTGTGTGAAATAACTATAGCTCCTAGATACTTGAAAATTGCAGCACTAGAAGACAACAGCCATCTGCTGGTCTGGTCTAAATTTCAACTACATAATTTTGGGGGTATTGAAATTATTTAACCTTGAAATCAAGTAAACTTTGAGGTGGGAAGGGGGGCATACTATACTACAGCTATGCACGTCCATGAGCAGTTTATTTCATCTCATGAATGCAACACTACAAGGGTTAATAATGTCCTCTTTCAGAAACTTAGAGAATTGTTGTATGTCTCAGGAAAAGCAAGACTGGCTACAAATTTTTGTGCAAGTGCATTTGTTTCTTCTTACATTTTCATTAAAGAGAGAGAGCATGTGGAATTGGCTGATACATCACTTCAGAAATCATCATTGTTGGAATTACTTCTATGAATACCATGTATGGTAGAACCTCATCAACCTCATTCCAGTTAAACAAGTCCAGAATTTTGACTTTGTGGGGTGTTTTGATTTGTGCATAAAATGCGATTTAGAAAATGAGGGACTTGAGATCATAGCATTAAAAGTACGTGTATGTAAGGTTCGAGGTCATGAGGTCCAACTGTATCTTGATTTTAACTACATGTACGTATGTACGCGTATCAGTGTTATCTATTCTCTGAAAAAATCAGTTTTCTTCAAGTTATAATAAAATAGCCATACTGTATTTATTATTTTTAAAATAATGTGTGTCGTTACTGAATCTATAATGTTGGTTGCCTAGGCTGTTTATTTGTCTTGATCATCAGGTGCTATGAGGAACATGCCAGAAAGAAGTGGTGGTCATTTCCTTTTGAGGTTAATGAAATTATTTCTGCAGAAAATGGTGCCACATATTGTGTAGGCAGTTGTGAGTGTAGCAAACATGATACACAATTATGAAATCGGGGGCTGATATTCATGGCCTGAAAAGAATTCTCTAAATTTCAAAGTTTATTAACTTTAGTCAGATGAAATCTGGCCCACATATGTAGATGGATGTTGGCTGCTAATGCTGCAAATTTAACATCCATGATTATGTCACAGCTGAAATATTAATAATAAGACTAATAACAGCATATCTGGGGTATGTCAAACAGATTTGCCCCGGCACATTTTTTGGCCTATGCTCCAATTTTTTGGTAGACAAAAAAAAAAAAAACACTTGGTGAAACTTAAATAAATTACAGGTCATATTTGTTAATGTGCATAAAATTTTATTCCAAGTTTATAAGTTGAAGAACGGGTCATGGCTTAAATTCAATGTATATTGTGTGCAGTAGCTGCTTGTACAGTTCAATCAGACAGCAAGGCATTTCCCAGATCAACAGAACCTCTGTTCAAATTTTCTTATGTATTGCAATATCTCATATCAAATCAATTTTGATGATTGTTTCCATGAAACAGGGGCCAGTAAGTACTGTTTCTCTAGTCACAGCCTGAAGGTTTCGGCAATGAGTTAAAGCAAATGCTGGCCAGTGTGTAACTGCTGACAGTGCTTGGACATTATCTTTCAAACTTGTTAATATAAAGTTAACAAACACACTTAGTCCTTTTGGTGTGTTTAGAGCATGACAGGAATATGTGTGATGTTCTTAAAAGCAAGTTGCCTGAAAGTTTGATCACCAGTAACAACAGAGAGGAAGGAAAATGCTGGCTTGTCAGTTGTGAATTTATGTTGCAGATTTTGGTAAGGAGTGGCTTGGACTAAAGCTGTATATTCTTTTGGAATTTTGAGCATTTTTAGAGTAAAGATCTAATTTTTTTTGGCGCTTGTGATTATTTTGATAGGAAATGCTCTTACTTGGTGGAGAGCAAAGCAACAAGATCTTGAGCGGGAAATATCCCAATTTAACAAGTGTTACTGCTATGTAACTTCTTGGTACACTATATGTAAATCCACTTTGTGTTCTTGATGAAAATATGATTTGGTTGAACATTTTTGTTTCTTAGCTTCTCAAATTATTTAAGCTTGACAGTTATATATATTACTTATGTGGACAAGTATGTGTGCAGTGCAACCGAGCCTCCATTACACTGTGAGCAGTCATGAAAGATAATCTCCAAGTACTTTAAGCAGTCAGTTTCTTTGCAGATTGTAAATCTGAAAGCAGCTATTTTTCAACGATTGTATTGTGATTGTACATACCAATATTATTTGTTTATGATTATAATCTACACTTGTACATATAAATTGTAATTTTTGTTTGTCGTTTATCCCCACAGAACATTATTTTTATTTAGACATTGTTGAAAGGAAAATCTGACACAAGACTGTGATGTTAAAGGCCATGAAATAAACTAGCTGGGATTAGGATGTTTGTATCAAAACTTATTGTGATTGTTTTCATCCCCTGGGCAGCAGAAGTTTGACCGTGCTAGTAGGACTGTTTGTTGGGAGCCGTCACCTCCCTGCCTTTCCCTATCTTCCTGGATGCTGCGAGGATGTAACAAAAACCAAAATTAGTCCATATTGTGTGATTATTATGCGCTTGTCAAAAGTGTTGTTGATGACTGCAGCAGAAACCTCCATCAATCAGGATATCATATGTATCTTGTTTACCATGTAAAAATAATTTATAATGGACCTAGATCGATTTATTCAATTTCACTAAACCAGAAATGATGTTGAATCCTTGTTTAATGTCAAAGGATTGATTGTGTGAGGAATTTCAGTGTTAAGACAGGTCAGAGAAATGAGATCCAAGTTTGTCAGCAGGCTTGAATATGAACTTCTTATCAAGAAAAGATTTGAGAAATGAAAGTGATACCTGGCAAAGCACATTAATCCCCCATCTCTTGCTGCTGGCTTAAATTCTTGATGTTATGTCTTTGCTTCAACCAATCAGCAGACTTGGATCACAGGTTTCTGACCCATCCAAATGATACTCAGCAGTTGTTTCTTATGTGTAGAGAGATCAGTATGTGTTGATAAACATGTTGTCTGACCAAATTTAGACCTGGTGATTAAGAGATATCCTCTGTCCTTTATTTCAAGGCAATTTAGTACTGCATGAACTTGCATAGGATAACTATTATGTGAACATCCCATATTTGTATTTGGAAGTACACTTCATGATGATGACTACCAAGAGCATATGGACCCGAAGGCTAACATATTGTAATTGTGATGGAAGTTAATTAAACCTGTGTTGATTTATTGGGGGGAAAAATTTTTTTTTTTTTCTGATCATTAACTGAAACTCAATTCTTGGTCCAGTTGCAAGCTTTCTTTCTTGAAATTGACAATGCAGCTGCAGAATAATAGTATAAGAAATCTAAAATGAAAATGCTGTGTTGTAAATTGTAATATACATTTAGCACTGAGCGTGACAAAAACCAGCCAAACCAAGTTTCAAGGCTGCTGCTCCATAATGATACAATAAAATAATTTTCATGCAGTACAAATAACTGACCTTTATCCTTTAGAATTTTGGCTTAACTGACTTCCATTGTAAACTCATCAACCATAATTCCGAAATTCCACTTGATCATGCCTTTCCAAGCTCTGCTGCTCAGGTAAGAGCAAAATATAGAGGACTGAGCAGCAGTACTGCAACCCCTTAACTGCAACTTGAGTCTATCAACAGACATCTACAGAATTAAATGGCAAATTTACTCTCTTTCTGCAATACTGTTGAAACTTCTGACACTCAAGTGTCCCACCAAATAACAATGGTCAAAGATATGCGGACCCTGTCGGTCGTCCAATATAGTATCAAGAACAGTATGGTGAAGAAAATGAACATTTTGTCTGCTGAAAGAGGACTTCAAACAAACTGAGTATAATGTGATGAAATGTTGAAGCGTCTTTGCAGTTACACTGCTGTAGAAATCAAATATTTGTATGCCATTTCATTATTACACTGATGACCATAGATTGACATATATATGTACTTATTAATTCATTCATATCTTCACTTCCACTGAACCTCATATCATATTTCAAATTGTTGATTCGCTGAACATGGTTAAATGGTCAAATAAAGAAAAATGATTTGAAAGAACTTAAATTGTCTTCGTATTCTTCCTCCTTGGCTGCTCAAATCCTGTATCTGATGTTAATCTCCCATTACAGGAGATGCTATGTTGTCATATTTTATCAAAAACACTGAGAACTTCTACATGGTTCAACTGCAGCTTTCAAATTTTATTGCAATTTTCAACCAAATATTGTAATTTTTAATTCAATATCATTGGGAACTTATACATAAGTATAAATACAAAACATGAATAATAATGCCAGAATAAAATTTGTAAAGAAATCCTTTGACGGGAATTAGTGAAAATAAAAAAATCTCATTCATGTGCATATATATTGCCCATCTCATCACAACAAAACTCAACTGAGAATGATGGTGAGGTAAAGGAAGTCATTAAAATTTTTATCACAAACTGAAAAGCTGCTTTAATTCACCAGATTTTGGTAACAACACTATCAAAACATACCTGTATCAAAAATCCTGCTTACAAAACTAGTGTTATTCCAGAACATTTTGGAAGTCCCAAAGTAATAACTTGCTTCAGTCAATCTCATGGGTATTGCAAAATGCATTCAATATGAGTCACTTCGCATTGTTTTATGGATAAGATGTTTAAGAGTACATGTAGTTAAAAGACTGCAATCAAGGTTGCAGGAAAAGGAATGGACAATAGCTACACTTCATCACCTCATGTGACATGTATTTTATGTCCACTGAGTATCATTCAGGGAATGCCTCAAAGTGAACTTTGGTTAAGGGATAGGCAGGATTTAATTCCTGTCATGAACTTTGTTGTTTGCTTGGGACTCTATGTCATTTACATCACTTATGCAACCTTCATTTTGTTCTCTGTTTAGTTTAACAGATTATGTATGATCTCCATATTCTGGAAATAAACTCATTATATTGTATTATACTGATTGTAAATAGCTAATCAATAATTATATTAACCACTTATGTGTCATGTACACCATATGAAAAACACACTGACATCATCAAAAAATGCACTCTTCTTAATCTGATATACCATTAATTTTGTGTAAAAAATGCACGGTTAAGTGTCAGATTAACCAACACTCACTGTATAATCATAAAACAAAAAGATTTCCTCTCTCTGAGTGGCGTTTTCACACACCTGTAACAGACAACAATGCCAAGCTCATGTATAATAAATCCAGCAGTCATGGTTTATGAAGAATCACTCAGTTGACTGCAGTTACATTTAGAACATCTGCATTTTGAGAGCAATACCACACAAATTGATCAGAACAGTATCATATCCATAGATACACAGATGTGTGCTCACAGGACATGCCCGGACATAACAAATCATAATATGATTAACTGGAGGGTGTTCTTTCAAAACTCAGTAAGTGGATTCAAAGACTTTCCAAGAAAAACAACTGTATAAGGGCAATTACTTCTCCCAGCTGTATTTTCATTCATTCTAAAATGTCAAATTTCATGAGAGAATTCAGAATTCAAGCTTATTTTGTTCTAAAGGATTATACTACGGGAAATGCATCTCTAAATAAAATACGAAATCATTCTTTAACAAAAGTGCACTTACAAGGTTTTGGATAAATGCTCATCTGATGACCTCCATACATATATCTATTCAATGTCCCAATTGTCAATCAAGGAGTTCAAATACGTAAGACAACAGTTAAAAAATAAACACGGTTAAACCAAAAGTATTGCTAAAACAGAAGGAAACAAGAACCTCCATATATTTTCCTCTTTTTAGACTTCTCTCTCTAAACTGAACACAAACCTTTGGTCCCATGGACTTCATTTTAACATTTCTTGCCTTATGTCAACATGATACAGAGATGTTAATTCTAATCAATCTGTATGATGGATCTCAGTTTGCTAGTGATGATGGTCTGATCAAGCAGGATCTCTGTCCGCCCACTGGTTGAATCAGTTGCTGTAGTGGTCACTCGGTGGGAGTTAGGGTGGGTTGGGCTAATCTGGACATTCAGTTTGGCTTGACATCCTTCCGGCCACATTTCACGCTGGAAAAATATATGCTATCTGTTAGAGGCTATCTAACTTTGTGGGTGTGCTCATGTAAGTGACAGTATCTGCTGGACTAATCCTTTCACTAGACACTGAGAATGGAGTTAGCATATTGTCTGTGCTGATATATTACATAACATTCCCTAATATTAGCTCAAACTCAAATTTCAATTATTCAGAATTTTAGATCGCACACTGATGACAGTATCCAAATTTGTTTGTAAGCAAAAAAATGTTAGCATGTGTGATAACTTAATGAAAAATCAGGTCCCTTAATGCCAATAAAAAGGCTGCATATGGTCCTATTTTTTTCTCTGATCTTCTGAACATGATATTTTAATACAACTGCACCTGGTCTTATTACCGTTTTGAATTACTATTATTTGACAAAGTTTCCAATTCACCAGAGCAGTCATACTCTAATAAAGGATCCATGAGGCTGATCTCATGAAATGTGAATGAATTGTATCTGGTTGTTTATTCAAAACCATGAACATTACTGCATGACTTCTACAGAGATGAAACACTTTATCTGGAATGAACACAGCACAAAAAGGCATTGATATTGCCCCTATACCTATCATTAACATCCGCACTCAATAATAGCAACACAATCAGATGCAAGTACAATACCTGAATCTGGAAAATAAGGCTCCAAATCTTATTTTTAGTGTTGAATAAGTATAATTCATTGTTAACTTTTACTTCTATCAATCTTCATCTGATCTATGACATACTTTGACATGGTCTTATAATAATAAAAGTGTGTCCCATGAAATACCAATGTAATGTTGTAATTTTGCATAATGCTGCAATGAAATAAAGCTTTTGCAGTTACATTTCAGGGCAGAACTTTGTGGTCGCAATAACAAAGTAAGCAGAAAAATGGCTTACAGGGATGTAAAATCTATGAAGTCCACCTTGAGTTCTCTCAGGTTTGTTCTCATTTCTAGTCTCTGAAATGACAGCAAGATAGAAATGTTACAAACTAACAGCGAAAGTCAGCTGAGCTTAAACTGGTTTATCATGAAGACCATTGTTGCCATCCAGTTTCCAAAGTCCTGACATTATACAAATTCTACAATAATTACCAAGTCACTCTGTTTTGTCAAAAAAAAGAAACCGAAGGAGTTTCTTCATTAACTGATCAAATATTTGCTGTCGCACAAGATGGAAAACCATCTCTGGTTTGATGAAACTTAGAACTCTGCTGTCACATGAGAGAAGATGTAAAAGAGGTGTCTATAGTAAACCTGAGAAAATCATGCAACACAAATGTATATATTATGTATTTAGAAGCAGTTGTTGTATGGCTAACATGGACATTACCAGTTGTGCGTGCATTTGTAGGTGTGGTCAGGTCCAGTGTGAGACAGCACTCATCAGTCTTGGTTACAGATGATCTGTGCATCCTCTGAGACCTTTGATCCTGTGAAGTCATATGGGGGCTGCTCCGTTGTGGTCGACTTTGAATATTATTGCCTCTCAACATACTGCCATCATGGCTATCAAATGCTGGCCTCGCCTTTGGTTTTTTAATCTGCTCAAAAGTCTTCTTGCCATCTGGCAGAGGCAAAAGACTAGTATTCCTTGCTTCATGTTTTGAGTCTTGTCTAGCCGAGGTTTTAGATTTCTTTGTATGACTGTATTCCTGGTTCATATCAGATGATGATGAACTGCTTTGAGGGACTAGAGTTGGTTCATCATCACTGGACACTGAGGCCAGTTTGTTTTTAGACTGTGCCTTTCCAGTGTTCTGCTGTCCTGCAGCCATGTTTTGCAACTCCATTACTTTGGAAGTAATGCTCTGATGGTCCACCTGCCACGAGCTGCCAACACTGCATCGCTCAGCAAAATTCTGCCTCTCTAGCCAAGTCTCCACTATTCCACCATCACATTCTTCCATAGTACTGACAAAACTGTTGTGGAGCTTTGGTAATTCTTCTTTTGCATGATGG
The DNA here is from genome assembly GCA_033807755.1 of Ellobium chinense. NCBI lineage: Eukaryota > Metazoa > Mollusca > Gastropoda > Ellobiida > Ellobiidae > Ellobium > Ellobium chinense. Next base: position 1,464,105 of record JAWQUT010000025.1, on the reverse strand, counting down.
ATTTGTTTTGAAGACGTTGCAAGTTTGGAATGTCTGTTGGGGGATGTATCTTTGCTTTCCATTTCATCTTGGAAACTAATCATTTTTTCAGTGGATCTGGAGGTTCGGCTCGCTGAGATTTTGGGCTTTGAACGGTGACTTGAGGAAGCGACATCTACAGCACTGCCGGCATTCTGCTCTGATACAGCCATGCCGGAGTTTGGTCTCCGTAAAATGGATTTCTTGGCTTCTCTGTTGCTACTGCAAAACAGAGACATTATATCAACACATACATTTCAACTTGTTAAGCAAACTCATGCAGTTGACTCTTCTTAAATGCAACTCCTGAGGAGCAGGGGGAAAGTTGTGATTGAAGGACACTGCAGTTATTCAGTGACTAATAAATATGAAAATAGAAAATATCTGCTGGCTGAACACTTTTATTGTCAAATTTGAAGTCTGAGCTATTAATGATTCTAACAGTCAACATGTCAATGTGGAACATAAGCTATAGTTACATAATTATTGAGAAATCAAGAAAGGACAGCAATACACTGTTGGAGATGCCCTAAAATTAGCTTGGAATAGAGAGAATCCCATACAGTGGAATCCGCAAGAAGTCAACTCGCTTGAAGTCAACTCTCGCTTAAAGTCACCATCATGCAGCGGTCCCGTTTTGTTCCTTCTTTATTTAAGTAACTTTGTTTTTGATAAAGTCAACGGCTGCTGCGCTATTTTCGCTTAAAGTTAACACCACGTGGCTGAATGAAAAGGTGAAATCATTGAAAAAGAGACAAGAAAAGTTGATAGCGTGGGGATGGGTTGGGTGGGAGAGAGCTCTCTGTTTCCATTCCAGTCACTGTGTGCATCGCCACATGCTCGCTCGCCTGGGCCTAGCCAAGTGAGGGCACATGCGGGTGATGGAAAGTGCAGCAAGGTGTAACAAGTACATTGTGTTTTAGTATGTCATAAATAAATAAGTACAGCAGTAAATAAAATTTATTTAGGCAAAGAGAAAATCACACAGACTAAGCCTAGAAAGAGGACCCTTGAAAACCTTAATGCTTATTTTTGCTAACAAGGGACATAGTCCAATCGCACCACCTGTTTTTATTATCCTTGGGTTTTGTCCACTGAAATGGATATGGTCAACCTTGCTTAAAGTCAACACTTTTTTTCGGTCCCGCGGTGTTGACTTTATCAGGATTCCACTGTATTTGTGATACTTTGAGCAAAATGAGTCATTCTCTAGTCCAATATTTCCAGAACTTTTGAAATACAGTGTAAACTAGAACTTGATGTGAGAATCAGGTAAATGGCGATCATGAATGGACACATGAAAGGTGGGAGAAAGAGGAATCTGAAATAGAATGTTGTTTATTCAGAGTAGGAAAAAATGTATTGGATAACTGTCATGTTCTTTTTATTTATCTCTTGAAATGTTCCCAAATTATCTAATATGTGCAAAATTATGTAGACAATTAGTATTTTTGTAGTTTTCCTGTAGATTTTGCCCTTTTTGTGATGAAAAAGTGTATCATTGTATGACTGAAATTGTTCTGGCTAATGCCTACTAAAGATCTTGAACCTGACCCTTCCCCAGGGCACTCTTTTTACACCATACTTTAAACATTATCATATGTCTTGGTTGCAATTAGTTTACAGCACAACACACATCCTGTTCCTACCCATGCTCAAAATGTTTCTCCAGCCCTGGTGAGCTCACTCTCTGCACCTCTGATCTGAATGGCTTCCACCTCTTTGATGACTCTCCATGTTCATCATAGTTAGAAATTTCCTTTGAATTACTGAGGGCAACAGCTCTGTATGAGCGATCAGCAGAGACCACCTGAGGCAGTTTTGAAATATGCTTTCCTTTATGACTGCCCTTGGAATTAAATGCTTGACTTCTGGGCTTTGGTGTCACTTGCTGAATTCCAGCAGATACATCTCCTGTTTTACACAGATTATGTTCCCTTTCTGAACTTTCAGCATCTGCATCATTCTGCCCCTGGATGTAGGATTGATCTGAGTAAGATTTGCAACCATGGTGTCTTGATTCATACATTTTATGCTTGCTTACTCTCAATGATTCAGAATACGACATGCTCACTTCTCTGTCCTGCCTATACCTCGAATCCTTCTTTTTTACTGACTTATGTAGCAAATCATGTCCATCATTCATGATTTCATACTTCAGTGGCCTTTCAAAGCCAGTTTTGTCACATTTCTGTCCAAGGTAATCTGACCTTTCAGTTGTGTAGTCCTCATCGTCTTCTTGTGGTCCTCCTGCAACACCGTAGCCTGATTCAGATAGCCATCTTTCATCTATGTGAATTGGCTTGTCACAACTGTCTAAGCTGTCTTCCTCTTCTAGTCTTTTCTTCCTCATCTGGATCTTTTCTTGGACACATTTGAGCTTGTTCTTGACCCACTGGTCACTCTCCATGGAGTCAGAGTCTGAGTCATGCCTGCTATGAGTCCCTTTGAATTGGATGGAGTCACCCCTCCCATAAGTCTTCATGGTCTGGTCTTCAAAACTTGTCTGGCATCCCTCTGTGATGACAACTGTGTCAGGGGCCTTGCCAGTTGTCATACATGATCTTGTATCTGCAGTGTCTACAGCATTTGCGTGTTGACGACTTGAGGTTTCAGCAGTAACCAATCCATCAACACAGTCATTAAAATTTTCTTCATTCAGCATCAGGGTATTTTCATCTGCATCACCATCCAAAGCAGTTTCCACCTGACACAGTGTGTCATCTTCATCTTTATGATCACAGCCTTTACTATGATCACAGCTTTTACTTTCAGCACCATCTGATCTGAGAGTGGTGTTTATGCTGGGTTCACTTTTTCCATACCTTAGCAAGTCTGTTTCAACAGTATGTCTGGGTTTCATTGGAACACCCTCTCTACCTTTAGGGGTCAATCCTGCCTTCTGTAGTCTTTGCTTCACTTTCAAGGAACGCAGACCCTCACCATTTCTCTCAAGTGTATTTCTCTCACTCACACTTTCTCGAAGGACAGTTCTACTAGTTCCCTCCTCAACATTATCTGGTGAGGAAGCAGACTGTGACACATTTCCCTGTATGATACAGTTATCCTGAACTGATCTCTTTGGTTTCCTGGGGAAAACAGGAGGCTTAACACTGATGAAAGTGGCAGAGAAGAAGGCTGCTCTCTCTTTCACACTTAATGTTGCTAGTTCTGTTGAATCACCAGTGTCTGACACATGTCTAGTTGAGACATTGCAGTCTAAAAGAGGTGCCTGACGACAAGGGATATCATGCTGGATATGCTCTGTGCTGTCAAAGTCATCATCGATGTAAAACTCTCTGAATTCGAAATCACAGCCATCCACCTGTGGTAAACAGAAAAACATTATATCTTTTTCACAAACATAATAAATGATGCTTGCTATACAATGTCTTAAGTTTGTCAGCACATTCAAAACCTTTGATAATGCATCAGAGGACAGTTATGAAGCTTGCATGTTGCTGAAGGGAAAATTTGCAAGTAGGCTTAACCCAATACACAACTCACAATGCCTCTCTCACTACATCATTTATCAATTTTCTTCTGTCTCTTGTTGAGATATGAAGGGTGACACTGTGTATTATATACTTGGTAGATCCATTATTATCCTTAACTCTATCACAATGTCTTTGGCCATAATGGCAGTGACCCTAGCAATGCGACAGCATTCAATACCATAAGAGCAATGAAGAGATGCTCTGTTTTCAAAGATATTCTATCATTACACTGCGAGAAGATTAGATAGATAAGGTGTAAAATCTTGAATATCTCCCCTGCCATAGCCTGCAAAAGTACATTCTTTCTGATTTCAAGCTGCCCGGGTATCTGCAATACTATGGTCTACACAGACAACCTTCCATTTATTGTTCCATCTACAATATATCCTCCTCTCTAACCCCCTCTCCTGGCTCTTCCCCCCTTCCCCCTAAAAAAAAACCTCAAGAAGAAACTTAAATACAATATCATGCCCATGACAGCAGGGAATGGAACCCCTGACACTAAGGCCAGTGACAGAATCACTTGACATCTTGTAGAAGGGACTGCTGTTTCAAATCACATAAACAGAAGAGATTAAGGCAGGAATCAATTATGTAAACCAGCAGTTTTTATCACAAAAAGGCTGTCTAAGGCTATGAGAAAAGTGAAATAAAGTGAAAAAAAAATGAAAATAAATGCAGAAGTAACAAAGTGCACTCCTGTCAATGTCAAAAAAGGGGCATCAAACTCTTGAAAGGAACATTACGCTCTGCCATGTGCTTTCGTGAGTTGCCTTAACGCAATTTGCATAAAATGGCAGGTGGACTAATGTGCAATCCATAACATCAAGATTTCAAAGATAATCCTTCAAGGCCACAAAATTCAGAACCACTGATAACCACCAACAATGGATTGTTCCCTCTACACTACCAGCCATTCTGGCTCCTTGTGAATGATGACCCCCTAGTCCATAAAGGTTGGATATGCACAATCTAAAATATGAAATAACTAACTCCTTGGCATGAAATTGTGTTACTATCACCAACAGTTGTATATCATGGGGTTTCAATGGGAAAAAAGGGAATCTCCAAATGACAGTACAAGTAAATGGATGGTAGGTGACTTAAGGATCACCAGCAACTCTATCTCCCATCCACACAAGTAAAAACTGGTACAATGCTGGCAAATAAACTCATGAGCTTCAAACAAACTAAAGAAAAGAATACAACGCAAAGTCTCAGAATTCCTTCCAAGAGATCACCTCTGAAACAGACTTTGCAGACTCAATTTTCAATAGATTGCCTGCATCACTGCCTTTTTCAGCATATTTGCTCAGTTTCTGGTAACCTTCCTCACTTATTGAGTCTTCTCTTGTGATGCACTCATCTTCTCCTTTATCACCCTCAGACTGATTTGGATCATCCTCTATGGTTGAAGATGGAGAGATATCTTTAAGCCCATAAGGGCTGCTGCCATTGCTGGGGTCTGTGTGAAGATCTGAAGTTTAAAGCTGATCATTCCACAAACTGAAACCTATTCCAGTGATCCATTTACCAATTTACTATACTGAATTCTGGGGCTAACCAGAAGAAAATTTATTGGGTTCCATTTCATGTGCCCCCAGGTTTCTCAGGTATAATCTCTTGCATTCTTTCTAAGATGGTAGTGTCGAGGTTACAAAAAGCTGGAGTAAATGGATCACTGTTAATCTGTCATCATAATGCACAGAGAAAAATGAGAAACAGTATACTCATTATTGAACACATATGAATAAGGAGAAATGTTTAGTCATCAATAATGTCAAGGCTGCCTCAGAGTTGTGATCTGATGTTCTCATAACACAATGCAAACCCACATATGCAAGTGCACACACTGATTCATGGTTAAAAATTTCAATTTGCTACTTATTCCTACATTTACACCCCTGCAAGTTAAATAATCCCAAGCCATCCTGATAGCCTGGACTGTATTAGTACACAAAGTAACAAACTTATGTTTAGAGAACATAAAGTGCAGCTTGAGTTCAGATGTAGCTTTGCAGAGGTAAGCACACTCTAGTAAAAAACTATCAGACCTATTCTGTATTCCCAATGAAATAAGATAATCATGGAGACAATACCTGACTTATCAGAACTCTGGTTTAACTTGCTGCGGATCTTCCCCAGTTCATGGTCCACCCACTGTCCAACTTTATCAGAGTCCACACTGACACCTAAAATTGAAAATTGCATTCTGTGCAGTGGCAATGAGCAGAACTTAACATCATCATCATGGCCACCACCTCCAATATCACTTGCACCAAAAACATCAGTCCTAACAACACACATACTTCATCCCAACTCCACAAGAACAAGAAAGAAGTTTTGCTTAAGCAGGCTGTTGTGTTTGGCCATTACTTGTAATGAGGGTGGAGGGTTAATCATTCTCCTCTGTATTCTCATTTGTCTGAGACCATTACTTAGCAGTAACATACTGCTAATATGCACTGAATCATAGTGTCATTGATCAAAACATCCATTCTCACAAGTCTGCAGACACCATGCAGGGAGAAAACAAACTGCCTTCCATGGCATCAAATCTGAATTTCTTGATGGCCATTTCAAAGCCATCAGCATATCTAATCATCACGGTCAGCAACTATACATGGTGTGAGAGTGATGCCGTCAGACTGACATGGACATCAGTAATGGTCCATAAACAGATAAGAAACTTCTACTTCCAGAAGAATGTTCATTTACAGATGAATATTTTTTTTATCACTGCAGCCAGATATCTGCACTCTGTGAACTAGAACACGTATGGTAAATAAATTTAACTTTCAAAAATTTGAAACAAAGGGGATGGGCATGCAATGCCACTTTATCACAAAAAGTAAAAGCAACTTAACTGGGAAGCATTATCTTGACGTGCAGGTGACTTACTTGAATCTAATGTTGGGCTTGTGAAGACAACACTGCTCCTGCAACCTGGTGCTATAGTAAAGGTGGAGTCAAGTACTGCCTTATCACCATTACCATCCTCAGTGGAGTCAATGCCCTGTTTGCTGCCTTCTCTTTGTGACAGACTGCTAAGTTCAGTGCCCTGGTGAGCCAAAGTGTATGCCTTACGACCTTTCATGGTTTCAGCTGATGAAAACTCACCACCACAGTGTGGATCTCTAGGATCAAAACATTCATGTTCCATATTTTGGTATTTATGATCAGCCATGGATGTGCTATCCATAACATCTGTCATGGCTGGGGCTATCTTTTCAAATTCTGAAGTGATATGGTTCTTTGTATCTGGAAGTGTTTTATCATTGCTGATATTTTCCCCACCTTCATTCACATCAAACAGTGGGGTTACAATCCAGAAAGAATCATCTTCCCTTGTGTTTGCTGGTGTTTGGTATGGAGTTTTGAGACCACATTTCCCCTTTGAAATAGCTTGTGAGGATTTAATCAATGGTGATGGTGTATTTGGTGCTGCTTGGATTCGAGTTCTGTCATCCTCTAGTTGTGATGCCTTAGAGGCCATGGCCTTTGGCCTAGCAAGTGGACTGAAGTCCCCATGGCTTTTCTCTTTATCAGAGGTGTAAAACTGGATTGTTGGGGAGTGGTAAAGGATACCAGGGGAAGACTCCGGGTCGTCTGTCCCTATTGATCGCCTCGCTATTCTTGCATGAGCTTCTCTAAGTTCATCCAAAAACATCCTGTGCCTTCCTGATTTGCCCCCATACTTTCCAGTTCCTACAAGACTGCTGAGAGCTTCCTGGAATACAAAAACATAAAATTGAAAAGATCTGCATTTTAATTTTGTGGAAAGTAATGCTGTCACCCATTTATCCTTATATCCTACATCTATCGAAACAAGAAAAGTGGGGCACAGATAATGTGTACATCTTGTGACCAATTAAAAGTGTACTTATTAACAGAAATTCGTATTAACCATACATGTACCCTTAAAGAAGAAATATCCAGACCAACAATACTGTACTCAGGATCTGTTTTTATGTACTAAGAGTATCTGTATTAAGTATGCCCCACTGTCTTAGGAAAACGATGCAGCAAATGTAAGCCATGTGCTAATTGTGGTCTTCCTTGCACATGATGGTCAGTACTGATCATTTCTTTCTGGTACTAATACAGCCAGAACACCTATGCCCTGCTTAAGTCTCGTCAATGAACTACTAACTGTTGATGGTCTGGCCATGAAATTTATGGTAGCATCTAAGTTAACAGATGCTAGAGATTGGGATAACTTTTTATGTAGCTTTATATAACTGCCGTGATGTATACTGTCAGAGAGTGTAATATCTTCTTGAACATGCTTATTATGAAATTCATTGTGCACCCAAAAAGACTTCTTATTAGGCAAATTCTGTAATATTCCTAAGACTAATCAAAGCCAACTATAATAACAGGACTGGGAAAATGTTTTGGAATAGTGACAGTTTTGTATAAAGCCATTTCATAATAAATATGTTGAAGTGTATCTATACGTTTTAATATCCTGTTAAATGCTGAAGAAAAGGAATACTACACTGTGATTTATCTCTACTTGACAGGTATCCAACAAAAGGTTTTCTCATAAATTCTGGCAATGAATTTCACTTTCATCTTCTTTGCATCCAAAATAATAAAATCATGAATGAAACAGCAAAAAGCCAACCCGCTAACAACTCGCGGGAAAATAAAAACTGGAATGTCTGAACATAACCTCAGTTATGTTACGTAAAGAAAAGACTACTAAAAGAATCAAATACCCTTCTGGATTTCCTTTCCATGTCTTCCCTGCTGAATTTTTCACCAAAGCGCTTCCTTCTATCTTCAACTAGCCGGGGATGAAGGGTATTTTCACCATCGCATTCCTTCTCTTTCCTCTCTTCAGAATTTGTTCCTACATCTCTCAATATCTTGGAAGGATAGAAATATTCCAGAAGGTTGGAGTCAATGTGTTTTAGATGACTGGCCACCTCTTTGTCCACCTTTGAGATCTTTGGTGTACTGCTACTCTTAAGCAGAGGAGTACTGCTGAGGTCTGCTGTGTCACATTCTCGGCGTGCTTCCGGGGTCGACTTGTTGTCTGAACAGTCTTTCAATAGAGCTGAGGGTGTTTAAAATATCGGCATTAACTCATTTGAGTAGTGCTCGAAGTATTTAAAACACCAGCATTAATTCATTTGAGTAGGACTGAGGGTATTTAAAACACCAGCTTCAGCTCAACTGAATAGTGCTGAGGATGTTTAAAGTTCCAGCATTAACTCTTTTGTGGTGAGCATCACATCCCTTTACATCCAACATGTTGTAAACAAAACACCACTTAAAATCTACTTCACAAAACATTTGTGACATTAGCATAATGAAACAAAAACACACATGTCCTCATATGTAACATATTCTTAAAAGTTCTACTCAGTTTATCATCTGCATTTCATAATTTGCTTTCACTGTCCACTGAAATTTCTTAAATTTTTAAACACAGTAATATAGCAACTGTCAAGCCAAAATTAGTATTTATGTGAGTAGGAAAACAATGTTGGGCTTTTAAAACTTTTCGTAACTCAAAAGAGTGCAACATGCAAAATGTTCGTGTGTTAATGATTTATTCTGATCATCCTTTTTTCTCACCTCTATTATTATTTATAGACATTATAATACATGATTACATCACAATTTCCACAAAAGATCAGAGGAGATATCTATATAGTAACATAGTGATGTGATAATCACGGTGCAATATTGCCACTGATTTGAAATTAGGAGACACAAGTGTTAATATCTCAAAATTACACTCCAGTAAGGTTCACAAGGTCAACACTGAGCTCTTTTAAAATGAAGAATTGTGGACTGTTAGTAGATAAAAACAAGTTCCTTTACAAAAATGAGTCAAGTGTATCAGAACACAAACTTCTCATCTGAATGTTGACAGGTCCAAATCTCACTCACATTTGGTGCTTTGGTGTTCCTCGCCAACACATCTTCCTCCGCTTCTCATTGACTGGAATATTTGAGAAGAAGAAAACAATTTAAAACGCAGACCCAAACATGAATCACAGCCAGAAAAAAAATCACATGGGTGAAAAAATAACCTTCTTAACTGAAGTTAAAAAAAATGGAGAGCATATACTGACTGGGTAAACAGACTAAACTAAGTGGAGTATTCTGCTCCCCTATCTCACAGCTACATCTTTTATCCCATGTTCACGTCATAAACTTTACTCATTCCGGCTCACTGCTTTGCTCATTCCAGCTCCTGCTCTTTCACTCACTGGTTACCACACTGGCTCAAAACCTGAAGACATAACCTTCACATGAACCAGTCTGTAAATAATTTCCTTGTTTTATTAATTGGGTGAGAAGCATGCTGTTGCATTCTGTCACATACAAAAATCTTACCAGCTGGCTGTCCAGCCAAACTACTCTCCATGAGGTAGTGTGGCTGTCTAGCAAAACTATCTCAGTTCAAAAATAAAAGGAATATTACTGCTATATGTGTAGTGGCTTCATGGCCTTAGGCCATGCCTGTGACACCTGCTTCACATGTGGGTCTGGGACATAAATAGACTGCTTATTGTGAATCACTTAACATGGGTGATTTCTACGGGAAGTGTAAAATTCCTTTCACTTTTATTTATGCTGATTTTTCTGGGCGAAATTTATACCCACAGTTTCAGACACTGTAATGTTTTGTGCTCTGGTATTGTGGCTACCCATAACACATGCACAAACTCAAAAATAAGGAACTGAAGCAAGAAATTGAAGAAACACAAAATAAACTTACATCCGAAGATGTATCAAGCTCTGGGCAGCTCCCTCTGGGAGCCATGCTGCCCTTGAGTATAGCCTGACGAAGTTTGTGCTGCAACAGAAAATACAAAGGTCTTGAGGAAAGCTACAACCAGTAGTGTCACCACTCTAGCCCTCAAACTTTCAAGCAGGGTAACACTGGCAGATGCACTCTGCAAAATCTCTAAGGGGCTTCACTACTGATTTTAATGTACAATCATTCCCTAACAGAAATAATACATTTCATAAGAAAAGGAAACGAAGACTTATGCTAAAAGCTATCTTTGCAGATGTGGGTTGTTTTTTTGTCAGTGATATTCATACCCAGTCGAGACATGTACAAGGTATACCTTTTATATGCTCAGACTAACCATGTTCTACTGGTCCTAGAGAGCTGAAACTTTTATAACTTCTTGAAGTACTCTCCATTAGCATTGATGCACGACTGTATCCTCCTAAACCAAGAGACAAAGGAATGGCTCCACTCCTCAGCGGGTATCACCTCAGTTATTTTGTTGAACGTAAAAAGTGCTTCTTTATCGTCACTGAATTGCTTCCCTCTCATCTGATCTTTGACTGACGGAAATAAGAAAAAGTCACAAGGAGCTTGGTCCAGTTAGTAAGGCGGGTGTAGGAGAGATTTTACGTTTTCTCTTTCCAAATACCCCAAAGTCATGTGTGCTTTGTGAGCACTTGTGTTATCGTGGTGCAGCTTAAGCCCTTGAGTGCCCATCCTCGAATGCTTTTGTGCCCACTCGTGGAAGGCCTCTGGTAAACAGTTATTGATATACCATAGGGCAGTAACAGTCCTTTGTTCTTCTACAAGAATTGTTATAATATGGCCGCATTTTCAAAAAAAAAAAACGCCACCATCATTTTACCAGTGCTCTGAGATCACTTAAATTTCACAGGTGGAGCATCTCCAGCACCCACCCAACACATTCTTTGCCGCTTGCTTTCAGGATTGTAATTGTACACCCATGTCTTGTCTCCAGTCATGACTTTATACACAGACTTTGACCGGCCTTCATCATATTCTCCAAGCATGGTTTGACAAAACTCAACCCTAGCCTTTTCTGATCCTAAGTCAAGATATGGGGTACCCACCAGGCACAGATCTTACTTACCTTTAAGTGTTCATGTAATATTTTATAGACAGTAGTGGATGAAAAGCCAAGTTCCTCCTGTATTTCCTCATGTTATTCTCCTGTCTCTATCCACCAACTTTTGCACAGCTTCTATGTTTTCATTTGTTGTTATGGAGATGGGTCTTTCATTTGTAAACAGTTGACTTGGAAGAGGCAGACCCCTTTCGTAGTCATAAAAAAATGATTGCTTGAAAATCACGAGTGACTTTGACATTTGAAGACGGTCTTACCTCACACTTCCGGTCACAGAAATGTCATTTTGTTGAAAAATTTTGAAAAAATTTTCATGATTTTATAAAGCATTTATGCACACTTCTGCCAAATTTGAAGCCAATAGGACCAGTAGAAATTGGTTAGTCCAAGCATATAAATGGTATACTTTGTATTAAAATTTGATTATTAAAACCTTAACAGTAAAACCAAACCTGATCAAGCCGTTGCTCAAAAGATTCAGCAAGTCTCCTGACCTTAAAACTTTCACATGAACTGTCCAGTTCTCCAGTGTGATCTTGATTTCTAAAGGCAAAATAAAAAGATTTACACATTCTGAACAACGGAAATATCTCCACAGAATCATAAATGAAAGCAGAGGCAAGGATATGATTAGAACACAATTCATTATTTGAATCTAGATTAACATCAAGCGGGCATGAAAACTGTAATAACACTGATCTCCTAACACTATAGTGCTGATTCTACATGAAATATTTACTCACACTTCTCTAATTACTACAATGAACTCCATATGCAGCTGCACATCAAGTGAAGGGCAGGATAGGTAGTGAGAGGAGGAAAGCAAAGCAAGCTGTGCTTCTCTGCTAACATACATTTTATTCCAGGTGTTGGAGAAGAGGAGATTTATTTTGAATGACTGAGCGTTCAGCTAGCATGTCCCAACTATTTCAGGGTATGGCCCCCCAAAATTAAGGGGCGGCATGGTGCTTTCCCTGATGTCGTGATGCAGATAATATGGTGTGCAACTTATCCTTAAAAGTGCATTAAAGTTCTGTGCAAAATTGCTCACCAAACTGTAGAATGGTGCATTTTGCATATTGATTTCTCTGGATTTTCTGTCTTGCCAACACAAATGACAGCTGACTTGAGATCCTCATCCTTAAGAGCAGGATTCACCATGGGCATGTATTTTGACATTATGTTTTTGTTATGCCATTTGAACTTTTTATACAGAGACACAACACAACAAAATATGTGTGAATGGTGGAAAATTGGCATTTTATCACATAGAGGGTTGTGACGTCATCATTGTTATTATAAATAGTAACAAATCTTCAGACCAAGATTGTTCAAAAAGTATATTAGATATCACTTTGAAATTTACTATACATACTAAATATGGCTCTTTAAATATACCCTACCACTTTTTTTGCATTATCTCAAAAATTTCAAACTAAAATGGCCCTTCAAATACAATGCCAGTGTTAAACGAGTCAAATTTAGAGGGGTACAAAAGCATAGTGAATATTACTTTATGAAATTTGGCAAGGCAGTCTTTAAAGTGGTAAGGGTTGTTTGCAATTGTATGTAGCATGTGTGTGCAAAATTTCAAGCCAATATCTTTCTTACTTTTTGATAAATCTTGGTCCAAAGACAAGAGAACAGCCAAAAATCCCATTTTCGGGAAATGGCAAGAAAAAGTAAAAATAGTAAAACAGGCACATTTCTACTACATATTAAAACCCTCCACACAGGTATGAGTCATCAGTAAGAGCCTGCTCCTCAGTTTCAAAATGGATATGTAAATATATAAAACCGTTTTTTTCAAAATGCATAAAAATCATGTTAATGCCCATATTACACGGTGAAACCTGCCCTTAATAGAGAAAAATGCACCATTCAGCATTTTGCCATCTAATTTTGCACAGAAACTCCTATGCACCTCTGAAAATAAGTTGCATACTATGTTAATTACATCCTGAGAAGAGGGCATATCCCTCCATAACCTAATATTTGTGTGAATGGTCAGAAGTGTTCTAAACTATGAATTACAGGTTAAGAAATATCTGTGTAATAGAGAAAAACATTCCCAAATGTTTGCAGCTTATTTAACAAATACAGTGGATCCTTCGTGATAAGACCTTTGTAAATGTTCATAAAAAGGGCTTAACTGGTAGGGAGTCATAGCTGAGAGGTTCACGCTAATACTAGCGGAGGCAGGTTTTGCCCACGCCTAATGTCTCTGCAATACGCTTTGCAGTCTATCCAGTCCTCTTCCTCTTTACAACGCTGACCTGCTATTCAAACGTGAGTGTCTTTCACTTGTGGTTGCTTATATGTGAGCAGTCGGGAAGTGTGTTACGATCACGGGTGACCACTAGGCTCGCACGTGAAGTTAGGGACTGATTCAGGCAGTAGGTATTTAAGAATTAAATTGCTGTGAAGTTAGCGTCCCTGTAGTGTAGTGGTAACACGTTCAGACTTGCAAGCTGAGAGACCCTGGTTCGATCCCCGGCAGGGACAGAAATTTTCTAGCATAGGATTTTTCGGCCCTTCTTCTCAAAATTGATCATTCACAGTAATTTGGTAAAATCCCTGGTGACACACTTCCTTAAAATAATATGTAACATCTGAAAAATTATCCGACTAAGCTCAGAGATACAATACTACAACTGCCTTTCCACCCGATTACATATAGTTGCAGGTCTGAGTTAATGTGTGTAGCCAAGGTCTAGTTAAAAATTATGGCCTGATGGATACTTATTAGCAAAAGACAACGTGGGAAAAAAAGCACAAATATCATACAATAAAAGTGGGGACGACTCTGACACCAGTGTTGACACTGGCAATACCGACTTTTGAGTCGACTCTCTGATAACAGGGTTGGAGTTGCGACACATTTTCAGAGACTGCCTCACTGCAATAATTCTCATAAAATCATTTCCCACGTAATGTCCCCTTATGCAAAAATCATTTCCCAAGTTAAGTCCCCTTATGCAAAAATCATTTCCCAAGCAATGTCCCCTTATGCAAATAGCAGCTCAGACATGCGCCCTGGTGGTGTCAGTCGGGAGTCTTAGAACAACGAATCATGTCATGTTGCAGGCTGGCTCTAACACCCCAAATCACATAATATCATGACGTCATGACTCGGTGTACAATTGGTGTCGACACCTGTTCAGCTACACAACACTGGTGTCCACACGAAGAAAGCGATATAAAAAAGTTGCTAGTGTCCCCCAGCCATACCATACAGTCCACGTAATATTTCATTGGCTTACTTTAGGTGACATCATTTCCTAGGTCCAATCATATCCGACTGGTGTAAGTAACACTGCCGCCAGTGTATTCATACACGGGATGGATAGAGTAGCGCAAGCCCGCTCTGCCTTGCCTAGCCTATCAATCGTGCACAGAGTCAACGAATCTCGAGAGGCTCGCACTGGTGTTGTCATGAGGCAGACCAACCGGCGTCAAGCTACACAACTACACGTGTTTGAACCATGCGAGCGGGTTGCAATTCAGAGGGGCGGGAAGACTGAACAAAGTTTTAGGGTGGGTTGCATGTTGGAGTTCGGAGGGAGTCACTATTCGGAGGTCGTTCATATAGAAAACCGATCCGTCACGAGATTTTAGGTCATAATCAAGAGGAAGCTGTAACTGAGAGGGTCTTATCTGGAAGGGTCAACTGTATATCCAATACTATTCAATATAGGAGAAATGAAATGTAAAGCATGATTTTCTGAGAATGGTAACCCCAGATTTGCACTTTCTAGTTATTTTCTTGGTCATGTGTGCTTCATATTCTCACCAATACAAATCAATGAGAACTGGATCTGACTTTCATCTGGGTTGCCTAAGGCAAATTTAGTAACAAGCCTCCAATATTACCTCTGAGAAAATCACACTGCATTCTAGTTACACTAATCTTATACCCTACATGCAAAACTTCATGAACTTTGTAATACATCGTCCAATAACACAAAAAAAAAGCTAACCTTCGTTCAGATTGCATATCAAAATCTCTGGGCAGTGTTGTACTTTTCCCCCAAGAATATGGCCAGCCATTGTTATTTCTCTCTTGCAGCTGCAACTCACTGATGTCATGGGGATGAGGTTGATCCACAAACAGCAGGTGGTCTATGTGAGAGGCAGGCTTCATAGGTGATGGACCCAGCCCAAAATTGTCCACCAAGTGTTGCAAATCACCTTCTGAGGGGCTCTGCATTAATCATTCAAGAAGTTCTGAGAGCACTCAATATTAGCAATGCACAATAAATTACCCATTTTAAAGTTGTAACATAGCTTCTTTTGCCCTTTGATAACAACACTTGAACACTCCCCTTGCTAAACTAACTGGACACTTTAAAACTCTTCAGTATTAAGAATATTCTATAATATCCATAGAATTGATCTATCCCATCTATAGTTAGTTTCATATAAAGAGTGTTTGTATTCAGCTTGTTTGACGATACCTTCCTTCCACATAAATCTGGTCTGAGCTAACTTAAGTATTCATAACCCTAGCAGAGATGTAAAGGACATGCAGTGAAAATAGAAAATTGCCGAGATTGGGGGAGAATTACGTCAGTCATCACAGAATGATCCCCTCCTAATATAATAATATATACTCTGAATATTTTTAGGAGAAGTAGAAAGCTGAAGTCCCACTAACATCAAAATAGCAGGAAAAGCAGAAAATAATGAAAGATTTACATCCCTGCCCTCACCCCAACTGTCAAACTATACTCAAAATATGGGACTAGGGGGAATGTGCTATTTGCATCAAATTGTCAAACACATAATTCCTATTGCTGTGAAAGCCAACCTTCCTGTAGCCCACAGATTTCCTGGAAAATCTCATCATGTCAGAGATGTATGAAGGTGAAAGGTGAAATCTTCCAACTGGTTTTGGAGTCTCACTCTGCTCGAAAGAACTACTGCTGGAAAGATACATGCAAAGAAGAGAATGACTGAGTACCTTAATAACAATTTGAATCTTACCTCTGAACCCCATAAAATTTTACTCTTTCCTCGGGTTTTGAAAACACCAACATTATAAATCACAGAAAGGCTCATGAGATAGATACCTGAATAAAGCTCTAGGCTGCACAAATTTGCAGTTTCCACAATAGCATTTCCTCAAAATCATGTTATGGAATCTTCTGCAGGATGTACATGAAATATATGATGTGAAACTTCAACTCTTAACTGAGTGCAAAAGCTTTAAGCATTTCATCTGAGGAGCCAGTTGCTACCGTGAGTCTTGAAAACAGTTCAATGCATACACGTCACAATTTAAATGCTGAAAGCCTATAAAATTGCAATGGGCGAGCCCAGTGGCAACATACAATTGGTTGTGTCACAAGATTAAAGAGAATCCCATCCAGTGGCTTACTGCAACCCCAGTCTGATAATTTATTTCAGATGTTACACATTATCTAGGGAAGTGTGTCACAACGGATTTTACCAAAGTATTGTGAAGGGTCAATTCTGAGAAGAAGGGCCAAAAAAACCTACACTAGAAAATTTCCTGTCCTTACCAGGAATTGAACCCAAGGTCTCTCAGCTTCAAAGTCTGAACATGCTACCACTACATTACAGAGTACAGGGACACTAACTTCACAGCATACCTACTGCCTGAATATTGTTCCCTAACTTCCATGTGTGAGTTTGGTGTTCACCCATGACCCTGACAAACTTCCTGACTGCTCACACTCCCCCTCTGCTTTTCCATGTCATGTCCCCATGACAACTTACAGCTTTCGATGAGCATGAGGTCATTATTATATATTTCATCTCCTTTGGTATACTGTCCATAATGAACCTAGAAGGCCATTCTTATTTGGTTATCTCGGTTCTTCAAACACCACCTCGCATTTTGTCCTGTCTCTGCCTATGGGTTACTGTACCCCTAGGGCCCCAATGAGACATCCTGCCGACATTCGCCAAATGTAACCGGGTGGTAAGGTTTATTCTTCTAATACATCATTACTCATTAAAGGGAGAGGAATGTGAGCCTGATTTGGTAATTTTTTTAATGATGTTACACACTATTTAAGGAGGTGCGTCACTGGGGATTTAACCAAATTATTCTGATGGATCAATATTGAGAAGAAGGACCAAAAAAAACCTACATCAGAAAATGTCATGCCCCTAC
The DNA here is from genome assembly GCA_033807755.1 of Ellobium chinense. NCBI lineage: Eukaryota > Metazoa > Mollusca > Gastropoda > Ellobiida > Ellobiidae > Ellobium > Ellobium chinense. The sequence continues at coordinate 1,446,580 of JAWQUT010000025.1, read as the reverse complement.
TGGGAATCAAACCCAGAGGCTCTCAGCTTGCAAGTCTGAACATGCAACCTTCACACTACAGGGATGCTAACTTTACAGCAATTTAATCCTTAAATACTGATTGCCTGAATATTATTGTACCCTAACTTCCACGTGTGAGCCTAGCGTTTACCCATGACCCAGACACACTTCCCCACTGCTCTCACTTGCAGTTCAAAGAATCACTTTTGTTGGAAAAAAGCCTGTTGCAAGACACGACTATGCCCTTGACCTCAACCAAAGGTTTGTTTTCAGTTTCATTGGTAAAGATGATAAAAAGACTTCTTTGCCTTCTCCTAGCTGGTAGAGGAAAATAAGTGAGATTGAAGATATAACAAGGTTGCATGGAATTACCTGGAAGAACTACCACACAATGACATGGTGGAATCTGCACCTTGTGGAACTTCACTGTCGTCATGATCATCATCATTAGTCGCAGGTAAAACAAATCTCTCAGCCTGTCTATAATCAGAAACAAGTCTGCCATGAGATCTTTGTTCATTCCCATTTGATTTTCTAAAGTACAGTATGTAAAGGGCAAATGAAAGACTGTTCGGCATAATGTTAATAGATGTATTCACATAATACGAAGAGCAAATAAAGCAGCTGATACGCCACAAATTGTTGCCAGGCACAATCATACTGATCTACCAACCAACCATTCAATCAATGAAACATTCATACATCCATCCAACTCTCAGAATCGCAATAAAATCGGCTCTTGATACATAGAGCTTGAAAGCTGAATATCCAGGTATCAGTTCCATAAAGGATCCTTCAGGGTTTCAGTTTCAGTCAGGGCCAGATGGCCATGACTGCCGAAGAACAACTACACACAAGTAGTTTCTAGGCCTGGTTTAAAGTTGTAAAAACTTTCCTGGCTGCCACCCCTGTGAGTGCTTTACATGTGTAAAGGAAGTTGATTAAGCAGTGCAGTGAATCCAGGTACCTTGACTAACTTGTCCATGTTCTTATGACCTCTTGCTAATCTTCTCACCTGGTTAGCATGGCTAAGCTGATGATGAAGTGCAAAAACTGGCTGACTTGCTTCAGTTTGTCAACAGTTCCACTGATAAAACCACCAAAATAATGTAAAATTCTCTTCTAGTGGTTGACTTTAGAAGTATATGTACTTCATTTTTATCTGGTTCCCATTTTATCTCTGTTTAGCAAGAGCACTACTCCAGAAATTTAAGGCACTTGTTGTTTTGACTTTGCCTGTCTACACATGTACACTCAGAAAATGTGTATTCATGCTTTTAGCACTGCACAGTAATTCTGCTATCAGGTAAGTTTCATGGATAACAAAAACTTGATAAAGAAGATCCACTGATTTCTTGATTAAAAAGGCCCCTGCTTAGGACACCTCTCTCTCTCTCTCTCTCTCTTTGATCTTAACTCTGACCCATGACCTACTCTGAGCTGACTTGTGATGCAGAAGGGGAGGAAGTCACTGTCTGCTCTGCAAAATTGCTGGACTTGTTCCTAAAGTTGGCCGCCCTTCGCATTTTTGGAGTCTGCAGATGGTATCCACAAACAATAATAACACCAACTTCGGAGTTTTGAGCTTGGTTTCATGTGAGTAAACATTGGCTTACACATAAATGTTAGAGAAACAGTTTCTTCTATTGATTATAAGGATTTAAATGACCAACAAAATACCATTCTCATTGTAAACAACTTTACAAGCAGGTTACAGCTACCTTTCAGATAAGCTTAATTCCGTATTGAGATGAGACAAAAGAAATCTGAAGTTTCTGCTTATTTATCAAATGACTGCAATGTTTGGATGCTTTATGAGGACAGTCGATAAATTAATACAGCTTGTTATCTCAAAAATTCAGCAAGGGAGTGGACTCCAAAATTCTAAGCATGTGACCTACCTAGTAACTGCACTTAAATTCTCATGTAAGTTCATGTTGATATCTTATCTGCTGAATGATGGACCTTCAGGACATTTGTACATGTTCTTTATGTAATCGGGTGGCGAGGTATATCTTATAGTATTCATTCTTTATTATTAAGGAAAAGGAATGTGAGCTCAGTCTGATAATTTTTCAGATGTTAGATATTATTTTAGGGAAGTGTGTCCCCGGGGATTTTACTAAATTACTATGAATGATCAGTTTTGAAAAGATGGGCCAAAAATACCTACACTAGAAATTTCTTGTCCCTGCCGTAATCGAACCAGGATCTCTCTGCTTGCAAGTCTGAACATGCTATTACTACACTACAGGGACGCTAACTTCACAGCAATTTAATTCTTAGATATCTACTGCCTGAATATGTTCCTTAACTTCCACATGCAAGCCTAATGCTCACTCGTGACCCTAACACACTTCCCAACTGCTCACATTTAAAAAAGATGAGATTACTCACCTGATCAGAATTCAACCAGTTGGTGATGAGAGAAAACCTGTTCAGCCGGTCTTCTTGTTTTGGCTCCAGACCAAAGGCACAGATGGCTCTCAGCTTTGAAGGCAGTCTCACAAGATTTGAACTCAGAGACTTTCCTTGGTCTGCAACCAGTTTCTTGATATCCTCTGGTTCCTTTCCTTCCCAAGGAACTTCACCTGATTCAAAGTAAGTGTGAATAAAAGAGCAAGTCTGAGTGTGCCTTTAAGATTTGTTGCATAAGATTGCAAAATAAGATTTAGCAGACATGCAGGTAGTTCTAAAATAATACAGTACTGTGCAAATGAACTTAATCACCCTATGAAAGTCCCCATAATTAGGCGAATTTTATGCATGTTAAGACATCATTTATCAATGAATATCCTGATGTTACATCTTGTAAGGACACCAGTCCGAAAACTGGTGTATTAAATTTGTTAAATTGTTATAGTTTTCTTTCTTTACTTATTTGCATCCAGCGCGGATAAATGTTTTGCAAATACGGATGTTATATCTTGTGATTACGTCTTTATCTATTACCATGATAACTGTGTTGTCACACTGTATATTACAAAGTGCCAAATCTGCACTTTCCCAGTTACAGCTGTTTCAAATGACCTTCAAGATATAGCCTGCTGCTGAAACATGAAGTAAAGTCATTGCTCTTCATAGGAATATGAGTTTTATGTAACAGGGTGGAAAGATATACAGAGTGTCATTCTTTATTATTAAGCTCATTTAGGGGGAGGAATGTGAGCCCAGTCTGATATGTTTTTGGATGTTGTTACACATTACCTAAGGAAGTGTGTCGCTAGGGATTTTACCGAATTACTTCGAAAGATCAACTTTGAGAAGACAGGCCGAAAAAACCTAACACTAAAAAATTTCATACCCCTACCGGGAATCGAACCCAAAGTCTCTCAGCTTGCAAGTCCAAACATGCTACCACTACACCACATGGATGCTAACTTCACAGCAGTTTAATTCTGGAATTTAAATGCCTCCTGAATCGTCCCTAACTTTCACATGTGAGTCTAATGTCCACTCCTGACCTTGACACACTTCCCGATTGCTCACATTTAGATGGCGAGAACAAGATGGGAATAAATTGGTCAAATATTCATTACATACTAGAAGAAGTCCTGACAACCAAAAGTTACCCCCGCAAAATAGATGATAAATTCAGAACCTTGACGTGGAGCATATTTTTTTGCAGTTCAAGATTTGTGAGCCTAGGTCTACCTTGCTTTAATGAGGCTATTCACTGTCATCAGCAGGGCTAGTTTTCCATTTTTCCACATCTTCAACCAAAAGTCATACTATTTTTCACTACATGGTGAATATTTGGCTGGGAGATTGCCAAGCTCCTGCTAGCTTTACATGGGCTAAAACTTGAGTTCTTTTAACAATTTCTTTTAGACTGAAGTAACCAATTATGGCTTTAGAATAAACTATGATTTTCATTCAGCCTGTTATTAACGAAAAGTAATTTTGTAATACATGGTGGTTATCCATCACACTTTGAACGGTCAAAGTCTCACTAACTTTGGTAAACACACTTTCTCAGTCAAAACTGAAGAAGTCTATTTATTATGCAACTGCTCAACAGGCAACTCCACACAATTTACTTACGAGAAAACATTTCCCAAATGATGCAACAGAAACTGAAGATATCTGAAGCAAGACAGGGTGCCTCGCCACGCAACAACTCAGGAGCCATCCAGTTACTGAGAAATGCACCATGCTCTGTCAGTGACACACGACTGGGTTTGCCAAGGTCTGCCTTAACACTGAAAGTTTAGTACATTTAGTATATTACAGACTCAAGTGTAACTGGAAAGACAATATGATGCACTGATCTTTTCTTTGCTACTTAATCGCTGATTTGCTCTATCACATAAGCAGCTAGGAGTTTTGCAAATGAGTGACTAAAACGTAAACATAACCTCTTTGCTTAATTGAACCTTACCACAATTGAATTCGACACTGAAGTTGATGTAGACACATTTCGTGTTAACTTTTTCTTGGTAATTGTTATTCTGGATATAATTGCACTGCACTTTTACAGCACAGAATAGAGCACATTAAAGGGAATCCAGAAATCAAGTCATATGATACATTTCACTGTGCAGCCCAATTTCCTGAATGCATAACTATGAAGATATTGTAGCATGGGGAGTGGAGGCACTGATGAAAGTGATGATGGAGATGATGATATCCCCTTGTGGAAGCAATGAATATGATGAACAAAACGACGATGATTTCATTTAATTTCAAAGCCCATGTAGTTTATTGATCCAATGAAATACAAGGGGTAATGTGGCACTTGATAGAATGAGCGGTTGGTTATAGAACAACTTTGCCCTCTTCATATTAAATGTAACCTGATGGCTTTAGCCAAATGAACCTAACCGTATTTCTAACTGATGAACCAACCTGCTACTAACGACTGACTGGTCTGACTGATGAGTGACCGACCCAGATGCCAGGTGTCCCTTCCTTATATAGCCCTGCGCGAGCGTACGAGAAACACTGCACGTGGCCTAACTAGCGCACGATTCCAGACCAGTTGCCTGCGCCTAATTTTGGTGGAATAGTACTTTAGCTAGCCAAAACAACAGCTTGTAACTCTTCAGGAATACGATGAAGTGTGATAAATTTTGCATCAATTAAAGGGAACGATAAGGTCTTTCTATCCATGTAAGTATCTTCTCTCCAGCCTGAGAGATAAGCGAATAACTTTAAGGGGAACTTATTGAGATAAGAGTGGCCTTAATTGTAAAGAATGCTTCACATAATAATATGTGTAATAAAATAACCAAACCACCCATTCATTCTCACCAATCTAGTCTTACACTGTAGGCATTTAGTTCAAGTTGACTAGCAAGAAGGTTTAGTAACAGGGCCATAAAATAGGGACGCAGGAGGGCTTGGACAAGTTAAGCCATAGCACAAACTGACATGAGCATGACTTGTGAAATCTGGAGGGCAAAGGCAAGGAAGACAATACAAAAAATAATTACTGGGTTATCGCCCTTACTGAATTAGCCGCCGCATGGGGAAAATTTACTAAAATATTTACTAAAACTCTTTGCATAAAGAAAAAAAAAATTAAAAACCAACCCAAAAACCGAATGAACAGAAACAAGATTCAACTGCAATAATGTCACCACACATTTCCTGGTGCTCTCCAGTACTAGTACTAGCACTTTCTAGACTTGCTAGGCTAAGCAACTAAACACTGCTGCTAACTTCATATTGGGTCACAGTGACCACAGCAATACCTATTAAATGGGCAGAATTATTAAACTTGTTGATGTCAGAGAAATACAAAATGCCATGCTGCCTGGGCTAGTAGGGTTGTTTATTTTTGCATAATGATTCAACAAATATGCTACCCACTCACAGGCGCACTTAGCCTAGTAAAGAATGCAGGCCTAGTGCACTGCGCCTTGCTTACCACATCCCTCACAGTGGCCATGAAGATTGTTCTGTGCTTAATTTAAGCCTATAGTTTGGATAGAGAAGATCAGTGAGGCAGCATACATATGATAAAAGAAATAATCATCAGAAAGACCTCATTTATAGGCCTATGTCATCCATTTTCAGAAGTCAGTTTTTTTTCTAATTGGGACCCACCGAATCATTAAAAAACGCCACTTTAGACAGGATGCATTCATTTTATATGAAAAGGTAACTAGTGTACTCAGAAGCAGTTTGCCGCAACATATATCCTGAGGGCATTTGTTATTTTGGTATGTTCGAATTACCTGGTTAGCTGTTTACATTTCATACTTTGCCACCCAGTCCACATAACCTGTGTTTTGAACCATCTCTCAGCATGGTGGATTTTACCATTCTTTTAAGATTGTGAATGGTGGACAACAAGCACCAGTCTGTCATTTTTGGGCTTATATAAAGAAATTCTGCTGCTACAATGTAGCATCAATATTACCAGAACTATGACATTACCATTTTGATACCATTATGGAGATGTGTTTAGCAACTGTTAAAAGAAATCTTTTGGTAAAATTTTAAATTTATTATTTTAAACATGTCGTAAAGAGCTGTCAATTTGCATTATGTGTGACATCAGTGCTTTACACAGCACGGTCATGTGGTTTATGAGTCGGACTCATAAACTGACAACTGTCAAGTCATGTGTTTGACTCATGGGTATGTGTTTGACTCTTGGGCCGGCCAATTTATGCTGTAGTATCCTTGTGAAAGACACTTCACTTCCTTTTTCCCACTCAACTCAGATGTAAATGAGTATCTGGCTTAGAGTTGGTAATCAGGGCACTACACCATGGGCGACGAGCAATATGTGCTTTTATTAGTTATATATTTGCATGTATGAGGTTTACTATTTATGCATTTGTATTTTGAATGAGAGATATGCATTGCATGGCACTGTACACATATTCCCTATGAGGTAAATTAAAGGCCTATTTTTAATGTCCTAATTTTTATTTTCAGCTGAGTTAGGTCCTTGAAACTAGAGTGCAAAAGTCACTGGACTGTGAGTTGAGGTGTTAACGTTAGTGGCACAAGGCATCTGCAGTCCTTGCAACACCTTTGCTGTGTGACCCAATGTCAGCCATTTTATTATTTCACTTTGAAAATTGCTGCTCCATTAACTGTGAAGCAACTGCACGTTCAGTGCTAACATCTAGGGGGTCGCCACCAATATGTGAAAAATTCAGTGTTCACTTTCATCAGTGTGAATTTCTAGTGGGATAATTGATTTGATGCTGGCTTCACACGGGTTAATGCCCATGATCTCAAATGAAATTATATTCTTTGCCAGAAGGATGCTTTCTCACAGTCTCTTCAACCCACAATGTAATACTGCATGCAAATACAAATTACATTATTTCTTACCTCTCCACCATAAATTCAAAGTTTCCCACTTTGGTCACGTGAGCTGATACTAAGTATACTGCCAGGGAGGAAAGACCACAGTGAATGAGATTCTGGCCCTGTATGAAGTCCATTGCTGCACATACTTGATGTATGATTCTGATCGTGTGAGTGTCATGAAAGCGGTAATTCTAAATGAAATTTAAAAAGGAGGAAATAATGTAAGGAGACTGATGAGATGCAAGTTAAGCAGAAGGAACACAACCTCAAATGAATGGAATCAGCAAAGGTGACGCTAAGATGTCAAGTACATGGCATGAAAATTCACTTCAGGAATAAGACTAAACATAAGAGACATTCCGCACAGCAGGTCACAGACTGTCATCAAAAGTTATCTGTGTAACACACCAAAAAGTCCTTTTTTCCAAGAGACCTGCATCTCCTTACTTCATTTGTGCCCATCATATAATAGAGATTACTATCCTTAATGCAGCCTGAATTGTATTTCTTCCTGTTAGTGACAACTGCATGAATCAGATCGCTGTTATGTGTTACATGATAACTTTCACAGCATAAAAGGACATAATGTTTAACTCATTTTCAAATATTTGCACTGAGCAAACCAATTCCAGAATGACAACATTCCAAATCGTTTTATTTTACATAAAATTCCATTCACTACTCTGTAAAGTGGAATGAACAAAATCCTAAAAGAATGGATTCATGCTTTATATCAATTATTTCTTAATTATATCTGTTATGTCCTAATTACAAGGCCAAACTTTATTAAATGGTTCATAGTAACAATTTGAGCACTCTGCCATGATTCAAGCTTGGATCAATTGCTCTGATAGTCAAGATGCTGTGATACATCATTTCAATGAAGTGTGACTTCACTCTTTGTGACTAACTGAACAATTTTCTCAACCCTCTTCATCTGCACCGCTAATTTAGATAAAGTGGCACCAAACACACTCTTACAAAGAAACATTATTAAAACAGAAAATCAATCTTGTGACACTTGAGGGAAAAGTAAAAATGGAAAAGTAAAGCTGTGTTTCCATTAGTGTCTATTTTGGCTGTAGATGATAAGCCTTGATAATACAAAAGATGAAGAAGAATTCTGATAACAATCTGCTGACAAAGTAATGCAATACGACAAGATTTTGCATACTGTGAAGTGCAATAAATGGTGAAGTGTTGCATTCTCCACTCGTTCCAGGACCAGCATCAATCTGTCTAGTTGAACTGATTGGCATATGCCCATCAACAACAATATATTTGGGTGGCGTAACTTTCTGAGGAAAAATCAACAGCAAATTTATGATCCTCAGGTAGCCTCCACTGTTAGGGGATGATTAACAAAATTATGCTCAATACTGATCTACATTGCCAAAAGAGACATTCATGACAGTCATACACTGCTATAACTTTCTGTCCTTTTGTGTTAATGTGTGTCTCCGTAATCACTGTCTTCAGTTAATGAATGAAGCCCAACAATGCTTGATGAAGTTGTAGAGTTCATTTCAATTATCAACTATGACATAGTTAATATACTAACCACAGCTTTGAGAACTTCCAATCACCAGCATCATTCCCAGCAGATGCCTGTATCGCTAATTTATGGGTTCTTTACAAAGAAGTCTTTCTTGGAGACTGTCTCCTCTGAATCACATTTCTGGGTTTAACTACAACCAGTGCCTGTCTGCTTGTAGTTTATCTAGATCTAACTCACGATACTGACGAAGGAGATTAGTCAGAAGAGAAGATACAACTCTCCACTCAACCTCAATAACTTGGTTTGTGCTGAGGCATCAAAAAATTCAGTCAATCTTTAAAGTCATGAACCATTTTACAATATCAATAAACGTGACTCACCCCAAATACTCTGCATCAGCTATGAGGAGATCAATACCAGTTTCCAGTTCAGCATCGGGCTTAACCTGTTTAACACTCACCGGCCAGTTAATCCATTTCATTCTGTAAAAGTAATGAATGTAACCGGGTGGCACGGCATATAGTATTCGTTCTTTATTATTAAGGGGGAGAAATGTGAGCTCAGTCGGATAATAATTTTTCAGATGTTACATATTATTTTGAGAAGATGGGCCAAAAAAAAAACCTACATTAGAAATTTCATGTCCATGCCGGGAATCAAACCAGGGTCTCTCGGCTTGCAAGTCTGAATGTATTACCACTACACTACAGGGACGCTAACGTCACAGCAATTTAATTCCAAAATACCTACTGCCTGAATATTTGTCCCTAACTTCCAGGTGCAAGCCTAGGATTCACCCGTGACCCTGACACACCTCCCAACTGCTCACACGAAGAACTGCAAAACAGTGACTATACACAGTCTTTCCATTGGTAGTTCCATGAACAAATGTGAATTTAATATTTTAAGTAAGGCAGATGAGACAAAAATGTATGCATGCATTTGTGGATATGCAAGCATGGTATCTAATCAGTCAAACAGGCCACAACCCCTTTTCAATCCCTACTTGCCACAAATTGCAAGGACAGCCTCAGCAGGGCATCAGATAAAGTATTCACTTATAAGGTCCCCATTCATCATAAAACTTAACAAGAGACACCAATCAATAAACTGGTATGCATGCATGTGTGTGCTTGCTTGCAAATGAGAGAGAAAGAGAGGAAGAAAGAAGACACAGAAAGAGAGAAAGAGAGAGAGAGAGAGAAAGAGAGAGAGAGAGAAAGAGAGAGAGAGAGAGAGAGCGAGAGAGAGAGAAAGAAACAGAAAGAGTTAAAGCAACAATGTAATGAGTGCAGCATGGAACCAGGTAGTTCAAAAATGCAGCCTCAAGCTAAGAATTCTTATTTGTCTATTTTGCTGTCCATAGTTCACATCAAATGCCTACTGAAACAGTTGGCACCAACTTCAGCAATAACAAGAAAAGTTAATAAAGGTACAGAAAACTGTTGCTGCATTCAATTTCATTTTCCCAATATTTTTTTTAAAAAATCAGATGACCACAAAACTTACTCTTCAATGTAAGTGCCAAATCCTGTCAGAAATCTTGCATCTTCGGAATAGGTGAGCACTGCTTCGGGGATAAGAGGCACCACTGAAACAATTCCTCCTTGACGGTCATTGCCCAAGTAAACCTACCCGGAAAGAAACATGCGGTTAATGCAAGCTGTGAAGCAAAGAAGGTATGAAGTGCAAACTTCTAATCCAGCCTTTCTCTTCCATCTCTACTCATCCAAAAGGCGGGGTAAATTTTGCTTCACCTGCGCAGATGTCAACTGTCCAAACTGCTAAGCCAGATTATTCTTAGGATGAGATGAAGAAAACTGCAATCCTTTATCCTGTTTTGTTACCACCTATATCGATGGCAAGGGATGCCATCCTCTCCTACAAGAAACATCATTTACTATTCATTTGTGATGTTCCTATTTGCAAATGATGTTTAGCCAGAGACGTTACTCCAAACTTATTCCTGAAATTAGTAATGTTTAACTCAAACAATTAGACGCAAACATATTTCAGGTATAACTGAATTATTTCCTTTTCAAACCCCTCAGCCATGTGTAAACAGATTAATTCTGAAACCAACCTGTTTCTCAGGACTGGTGGCATCCCTTATTAACACACTGAAATGGGTGACGACCTTAATGTAGGCAGGTGGGATGGAATTGACACTAGGTTATTCACAGTAGAATGTCTGTCTCTGGAAATTGACTGTACTTCTGAATGATGTGTACATTACTGTTTGATTGGAGTAATGAGTTTGGTTTTAGAATATTGGATATTTCTTTGGACTCCCCCCCCCCCCNCCCCCCCAACTTTTTTTTTCTTCCCTATATAGTTCTGTGGTCTTTGCTATGGCCCTTCAGTCTCGGTCTGTGTTCTTAGTCTTTCGATCTCAAACTCAGTAACTCCTGGCACAGGCTGTTATGTTTGGTCCACTTCTCTTTCCCTTTCTCCAAGTTATTACGTCAAGACCAAGCGCGATGCTGACCCCTGGCCAAGTGCATGAGAAAGTTTGAAAGTGGATGATTAGGTGCTGATTCCAGAACTATCTTAACTTGACTCCTCCCCTATTGGTGTCAGTTAGCCACTACTCTTTACTTGTAACTTGGGTTATTGAAATTATGCATTTTAAGTAACCTTTTTATTGTCTTGTTTCACTCTAGCTGTTTAAGCCTCTCTTGATAAAGTTTACTTACGGCACTATTTGTTGTCGAGGAGTAGGGAGTAAGTGTCAAGTTTGGCCTATATAAGGAATTGAGTCTGGAATCTGTGGCCAGATTGTCTGATAGTCATCACAGTCATATTTTCAACATGCCCGAACTGCTGACTATGTAGTTGTGTTGTGGTTGTGCTGATTGGAAAGTGATGCGCAGAGATGTTTTGAGTGCCTGAGGAAGCCACCTTCAATGGTCTTAGACTGGTTGTTTTTTTTTTTTTGCTTCTTGCTTTTCTGATATAGTTGGTAAATAAAAGTGTGTCACACACCCAGTCAACGAATGTTCTGCATCCTGGTTGCTCTTTGGTTGCATGTGTGTGTCTCTCCTACCGGCCCACATTAATAATGAACAAATAATTACTTAAAAGAAATGCCTTACATAGAGGGTGACCATATTTTCGGTGGAAACAATTAGGCACTGAATATTGGTATTCCTTCCCTCAAATCCCCAAAATAACATTGTTCAGCAAACTGATCAACTGGCTGTCTCGAAGAAATGAATAGGCTACTTTGCTCTCTGTGCTAGGCCATGCCTGCATAAATCTCATGCCATGGCATGAGTGGATGGAGGTGAGTAGCCTGTCTAGCTGTTTGCACTGGATGCCTTGTCAGCAAACTTATATCTAAGCTACATGTAACTTCAATTACCGGTAAGTGGTTCCACAAAGTGGGAAAATGTACAGGTCCCAATCAGGTGAAAAAAAAAGGAGAAAAAGGAATCATTCCAGCCCTGTCTGTGACAAGCTATAAGTGGACTATAGCACTATCATGCAAAAGGACAGGGGAGTCTGCCTGGCAACACGAAGTTCCTACTTAATGGTCTCAGTCCTGGACAATGTCAAGCAATTTTGAAAAATCACTCACCTTTCCAAATCCCATACTTTGAACTCGCCTCAGATTTTCAAAACTGGAGTCACTGCCAGTTCTCATTTTCATTATTTCCATGAGGGAGGTCTTTTGGTAAGGCCTAAAATCAGGAGCAGATGACAGCTTCAAGAGTAGTCCTTAAATGAACGCTGTGAGCCATGTACAGGCTTTTTTTCATCCATTAAATTAATTGAAAGTCACTTTTTTTTTATCAATCTGCAGCTTTGAGCAAAGAATGATATGGCTGCTGCAGTTTGTTTGTCACAACCACTGCAAATCCTGCCATATTAAGTCTGGGTTTTTAATGTCCTATTTCTTCAGCCACTCACATGGACAATCAATCCTTACTTGGCCAAGGGAGCCACCAGTAAACAGAAGATAGAGGAAAGAGAGAAATGTGTGAGAGAGAAAGAGAGAGACTATCTATAATACTGTTAATGAGTAAATGTCATTGAAGTATCTCACTTTCATCTACATCCACAGCTTGAAACATAAATAGGACAATTCCTTTAATCATGTTGTCACAGCACTGCTGTGTGCTTGGAATACATTCAGCAACAGTGTTTACCATTTTCATAATCACTAAGTTTCTCTCCAGACTCCGAGTCCACTAACCTGATAGTGACTGACAACATACCAAAGAAGAATACTAATGATTTTATGAGTGAACCTACCTGCGAGTCTGAGCATATTTAGTAAACTTCTGAACATCAATTGTGTCTCCGCTGTAAGCCATAGCATAAACATGAGTTTGATCCAGAAACTCTAGCATTTTTTTTTGCTTCTTAACATCTGAATTTTGTAACGTCCAGTCCCTCATGCTGTTGCCAGCATTGTCATGAAGTCTGAGGTCTCCACCAGCTTCAATTAACTTGCCCAGCAATCTGATGTTGCCCACATAGCAAGCTGCATGACAAGGGGTCATCCCATCTTGACTCTTCCTATAATTATAAAAGATATCAAAAGCACCTTCAGTTAAAGAAACACATTGCTGGTTACAAAAAAAACATCATTGTCTAAATGGTGATGTAGATCTAGAGATACAACATCAAGTGCAACTTCAATTCATCACATAATACTAACTGTTAATAGGTTTTGCCATCTTGCTGTGTAACGAAAAACTAAAATGGATGACAGTTACGGGGTGAGTTCTCCAGCAAAATATAATATCATTAAGGCCTAACATAGGATGAGAAATGCATCCCCTCCGCAACTGCCTTCTCTTGATGTGATTTTTTTTTCTGCATGTGATCTTTGTCATGACAATAAATTCTGATTCCTTTTCCCAGACACTTGCTTAATTACAGTAAGCTCTGACCTATCTGTAAATGCATGTACATTAGCTTGATATTTTTTCCTCTAAACCACCTAATTTCACATACTGTTCATGGGACGTTTAGGAGGGCCTTTCAGGTACACAACTGGAAATAATGAGGACTTGGAGACTGCATAATATCAAAAACATCAAACAAGACAAGGCCTAGTCATTATGAGTCCTTACTCATTTGGGTTAGCTCCATACTGCAGTAACATAATGGCTGTAGGCTCACTGTCCCTCGCACATGCACAGAACAAGGGTGTCTGTCCCATGTCATTTGGATAGTCAACAAGAATGGCTGAAGTGAAACCCAAATGACACTTATCAATTTGTTTTGTACACAGAAATTCCACTGTAATAGCAGTTCAAGTGACCAGGTGGCAAAGCAAAGCGCGAATCTTGTAAAGCTGCCTGGGGTTCAACACCTCCCTCTGTTTAAGATGGACAATCTACCCATTCATTATCATGTTAGAAAGGTGAAGGCTGCTACCATCCACAATTATGGCTGGTGAACTGGAGCAAATGGTCACTATACTGTTTACAGATGTAATGGCAAGATGATTCTAATCTCCTTTCATGTAGTTCTCTGACTGATTAAAGCTGTTTCCTAAAGCTAAAGCCCCACAGAATGGGTAATCTGTAGAGATTTGATCTGACTGTCAGCCATCTCATGTTGAAGAGATGATATGTGACAGATTTTCTCAAATCCATAAGTTGCATTTCGAGGATATTAAGTTATACATATCATTAAAAAGCTCTTTTAATGATCTTTAATTTGAGATCAAAATCATTGTTGTAGCTCTACTGACAGCCGAGATCTTGCGCTAAACAGTGGGTGTTGTGGAAAAGTTAGTTTTGAGGAAATGGTTGATAAAGATTTCAAGCAATTTCAGAGGGCTTCCGTATTTTTCTCCTTAGATGCCAGCATTTCTACAAGCTTCATATCTGGCACATTTATTAAGCATAAACTGTACTTTAATAATGCCTAAATTAAGGGAAAAAAAAGATAAGTAAGTTCAAAGATATTAACATGAAAACTTTATAATAATAATTATTAACAAATTATTGAAATAGTGCCAATGAGTACCCTATTTGACTTAAACTGTCGAAATCTCCGCTCCACTGCTGTGACTTTAATACCGAAAACCAGTCACATGTTCCAGTATCTCCATGTTAAGTATTTTTTCTGATTACTTTGCTTGACAAACGGTCAAAATGTTCGTTAAAACTTGTAAGAATTACCCTTCGTTTTTTTAAAAGAAAATGTGATTTTAGGATTGTGAGATTAGCTGTAACATTAATTATTGACAAGGAACTAATATAAAAAGAGAAAGAAACTGGCCTTTCCTTGACCAGCCACCAAAGACGTTATAATATTACACTAGACCCCGCACTCGCTACTCGTGGCTCAGCGCGAGGCGTGAACAATTGATGACCCAAAATGGCGGCGACGGTGGGGCAAGCAGGTTAGCGTGGCCAGTTGCGAGGGCTAGGCTTTGCGCAACAGATGAGGGAGTGTGTGTGCATGTGTGTTTGTTTACGTCGCATTTTATGTGTAACAGTGCCTTTAAACCGACATTTTTCATGTTAAAGGCAGAATATAGCATAAATTTTAAAAAAAAATGACAGAATAAGTAAACAATTGTAGATTTTGAATAGAAAAACTATTATTTATATCTGTCTAAATTTGTGGTTGTGTTTTTGGTTTGTGTCCTTTTTTTACCTTTTCCCTCTGCATTAAAAAGGTAGCCCTGAAAAGGACTGTTGTTTTGTTGTTTTTTTTTAAAATTATGTTAGCCCTTAAAAGGGCATTTGGCTTAAGCTAGCCCATAAAAGGGCTGTTGTTTTACTTAAGTTAGCCCTGAAAAAAGCTGTTGCTTTACTTGTGTTAGCCCTGACAAAGGCTGTTGGTTTAAGGTAGCCCTGAAAAGGGCTGTTGATTTACTTAATTAGCCCTGAGAGGGGCTGTTGCTTTACTTGTGTTAGCCCTGAAAAAGGCTGTTGGTTTAGGGTAGCCCTGAAAAGGGCTGCTGTTTTACTTTGGTTCGCCCTGAAAAGCACTGTTTGCCATATTAGCCCTAACAAGGGCTGCTGGCAGCACTAAGTTGGACCATCGGCTGTGCTGCTGGCACATTAATCCCACAAAAACATGATGAACTACTTGTATAATTGCAATGGATAATGGTATTTCATGAAAGTTAAAACAAGCTGATAATAATAACCGCACATCATTTTATCCCTGGTGCAGGAACAGGACAGTTTTGTTGTTTGTGCCTGACAGATCCCAAATTGTGATGCACAAATCTTTCTGTGAATATACAGCATGAGGCTTAAGAAGCTTGACCTTCAGTCCAGCTTAAAAATCTTCGTCCAAGAATTTGTGCACTGCAGACTTTGTCATTTTTGGTTGGTGCCCAAGCTTTCCCATGTGTCCCTTCTCTACTTATTGTTGCTAATCCATTTCTGGAGTCGTTCAATATCATTATTTAGAAAGCTTGAAAAAAAAAAAGGATAAATAATATTAATAATAATGAATCAAAGTCAGCCGTGGTATAATTCAAGTAAACTCTCACATGATTCTTACGAAAGCTTGTGAAACAAAACATTTTTTTAACACCTGGATACTTCAGTAATTGTTATGTTGGGAAATACAACCTGTGCACTGTTGATGTTAATCATTTGTAAATTCCGTCTTTCAGATGAAATGGTTCATTCTCTCTTTCTCTCGTACACCTCACCCAAGCAAAC
>JAWQUT010000025.1:1404512-1430007 GCA_033807755.1 Ellobium chinense | reverse complement strand
AAAAAAAATGCAGACTATTTATTGTCCCACATCATAATCGTAAACTAATCTAGTCTAGCACCTACTGTGCCGTGCTCTTTTCTGAACAGCATTATCGGGAGCAGGCTTTAAAAAGGGACTTTAGCCAAACAGCACATCAGTCTGCACGATAAACAATGATCTAAACGAAAGGACATCCAGTTACAATAGTGCAGTCAGCAGAGTAGGACTGAACCTACCGATATTGCAGTATGAACTCAGTGTACGTATGCATGATTGTCTAACACCAGGCCTAGTGCACTGTAGTCAGTATAAGTCTACGCCCTTCTCCCACGGCTCAATTGTTGGCAGAAGATAAATCAACATGCTAGTTCAATGCCTTAACTCCGTCATTCACTGTTGCATGATTAGTTCTTGCAGATTTATTGTAGGCTTGTATTCAAGCATCATGTAACTCACGACATGAGTGTGCGACTGCAGACCATTCACGTCCATCGGCTCTTCTAGGTTACTGGGCCATCACACTGTTGCAATGATTTGTGAGCTAATAAAACACTTTTTCAAGCCTAAATCATTGCATAAAATACAAATTAAGTGACTACCCATGAAAAGTGTACGGTGATCCTTTGGTACGCCGGTTGTAGCACTTATAAACACAACAGTTTTGCACCATCCTTCCGTCAACAACCCCTTTGCTACGATTGTAAACAAGGCCGCTGACCTGTTACCTCTGCCCCATTCAAAATGGCGGTCGGACGGCTCAAGTGTTCTTAGGTCACGTGACCCAGTGCGGACTCTAGTTAGTATTATAACCTCTTTGCCAGCCACACATCTAATTTCACAACTGAAAGCCAGCAAGACAAAATTTGAATGTCTGGTAAGAAACATTGTTGTCATAGCTGACATACCACATAATGTAGAAAGCTGTTTCTGTTATCAAGATTCATGGTTGCTTAAAAAGACCAGTTTTATGATAAGATGGGAGAGCTGAAGTTTTTCATCAGTTTGTTTGTTCTACCCATATATCTATTAAACGGACCAACCTTAACAAGAATCATTCAATTTTCATCTATAAGATCCCTGTCGATTTCCATGTCTAGCATGCTGTATAATGCAATCAATCTCTACACAGCTGACTTCCTGAGTTATCTTAATAACATGTGTAAGCAAAACTGATTATGCATTTTGCAGTTTTACTACGTCATTGTGTATGAGCCTTGCAGAATGAACATACCCAGTGTCAAAGCGGAGTCTACCAACCTGAATTCAACACTTTCTTAAGAGCCCTCCGATTTCCTGAGATGGCTTCTCTGTGAAGAGTAACCCCCAAGGTGTCTGTTTCTTCAATTTCACCCAAGCGTATGAGATTGTGAAATGGAGGTCTCTAAAATATATAAAAACACATGCCATAATAAATCACTCAATACTCATATGAATCTGTGCTCCTCGAACCTTGGAATTTCCTCAGCACATTATTATAATATCATTACTTCCCCAAATCCAATTATTGAAAGTACTTGGCTGAGACTAACAACTGTCTGAGGAAAACCAATGAAGCACCTGCCACAACTTTTCAAAGTTTGGGGAAGGGGGAGGTTCCACATTATTGTGTGTCCTGATGATGAAGACTGTCCATCATTCTTGTTGGTGACCACAGCCTCAGCAACCTGAGCTGGCTGTAAACAGGTTTGTGACTGCAACTTGAGAGTATCTGCAGCTGATGTTTTACCATCTGCCCAAAACCACAGTCTTGAAGCTATGATTTATGCTGTAATTAATTTATAGTGACAAGGAGAGTTGTGCAATGTTATCAGGCTCACTATTAATCTTGATCTCCCTAATCCTGTAGCGAGACATAGTTGAAATGGTTGGAGGTAGGTCAGGATACAGCAGATGGCCAGTGTGATTCTTGTATTTCACACAGACCTTTGTGCTCCACAGCGCTCTGCTGGCAGTCCCCTTTTTGTGACCTTCTCATCCACTGAATCAAGAGGTTTTCTCTCCTCAGTCCACTAAGTCCAGTCTTCATATGTTAAGAAGACATGTCCTCTGAACTCACAAAGAGTCAAATGACCTCCGTTACTCTTTTTTCTGAGTTTCATTCACCAGCTGAAGTGGCAAGCCAGGGTGTGGCCACTGTGCATGGTACAGTGAACTGGAGCTATGAGGTGAGAACTCAGTGTCAGGGAGCAACCTGTGTGGAAAACCGCTGCCCTTCCCTGAAAACTTCTTAAACCCCTTTTTGAGTCCCTACAGCTGCAATGTCAAATCTGCCCTGTATTCTTCTGCTGAAGAAGTTGTTTTCCAGGATTTCAAATGTAAGGAGGTGGTAACGCAAGCAGTGCAAACTGGCTCCCTCTCCTTCTCCTGCCATGGCAATGTGCTAATCCAATCATGGCCAGAATCAGACAATGTATTACTGACTTCTCCAGGCACCTGAGAACTTTGGCCGGCTCTCCCGCGTACTGAACAAAATAGTGTAGTTTTGAGACTAAAATAAGAAATTGATTCTCTTCAGTCTGTGAATATCTCTACTGTTACAACCACAAAATGGAAATCACCATTCCTAGGGCTAGCAGTCTGAAATTCCTGACTTTGCCTTCTTGTTCGGCGAAGGATGTTCCACCAGAAATTCCCAAGAAATTATTCACTCTATCCATCTATCTATGCTTCCCTACCTATTTTCTTTCTTTGTTCTGCCCTCAGGATAACTGCATGTTCCCCAATTTTTCTCAGCAATGGAAAAAATTCCCCCCATTCGTCCCCGTGGCCCTCATGAATCACCCTGCCCACATGCTCCAAATGTAAGAAAAATGGTAAGACTCCCCTCTCCTTCTCTAAGCCATGCAATGAGCTTATGTGATCAGGTTACACACGCGCATTAATTTTGCGGTCACTGCGGTTGGACTTAGAATGAAGAGTGATCTATTTATCATATCATTTTTTTTTCTCCTTTTCAGGGGCCCAGTGACCTTAGCTGTGGCCTGTTCTAATGCGTTTGTCACTTCCTCGGCCAGTTGTGGTTGAATTAAAGCAGCACTATTACGGGTCGCAGGTTTGAAAAGATAGGGGCTGCCAATGAGCTAACCCCCTGTTCTCTTGAAATAGCCTGAGGCCTCATGTGGCTTTTCATGGGGTTGGGTCAAACGAGGAGACACAGCAAAAAGCGTTACTTGTTATGGGCTATTAAAAGTAATGTATTTTTTTTAGATCAGCTGCATATCTCCATTACTGGTGAGTAGGAATAGCCAACGACAATTAGGGCTGGAGTGACGGCAATGGACAGTACATAGTACTGTAATAAAAAGATTTGGGCGTGTGCAACCATCATGGCCATATACAGATGGGGCTGGGTTGATCTCTCCATGCGCCTGAGAACTCCAGTCGGCTGTCCCATATAATGCCGAACAAGAGTGCAATTCTTTGCGAGGCGAAAACAGGAGTTTGCTCTTTTCATTTTGTGAATACTATCACAAAAAAGACGTCGCCCTTTCTTGGACTATCAAGTTTGAAATAGTTCTTTTCTTCATTTTTGTTTGGAAAGGGATACTACTTCAGAAATTCCCATGCAGTGGTTCACAGAGTTAGCCCACCTACATACAGTGATATTTCCAATGCCTGTCCTCCAGACAGCCACACTCCAGAGCTGGTCAGAAATTATTACATTCACCTCTGTTGCACAACATTACCTAATCTTTTCAGAAAAAAAAAAACTACTCTGACAAGCTAGTCATGACATTGAGGCTGTCCCTAAGTAATTTAGTCCAAAGAGAATGCAAAAGACTTTGGACCTTGAACCTTGACAATCATAACAGGTAGAAAGTCTACAGCGAAATGTCGCACAACTTGATAAAAAACAAAAGTTTTGTTTGTCGGGCAATCATTCTTCCTGCCTGGGGCAAATTTAATGATTCAGCATCGTGAATATATAATGGAACATAGTGCTCCAATGAAAGCACTAAACAATTCAATTTTCTTCACATTCCAAACAAAAACATTTAGTAAAACCACAACAAAAATAACTGTCTCCAGAGAATGGATGATTAACAAAATAAGAATCATCGCAAAACTGTGAAGCACACATAACATGATCCAAAATACATCACCGTGGGAGGAGAAGACCTATCAAAATAACCCAGCACTTGGTTTATAAGCTTCTTTTTCTTCACTGACAGTATCGACAAGTATCGACGCCGCTGGGTGGCCTGCTGGAGTGAAAGCAGAAAATTTGGAGTGGATGTGGCGTCTTAACTACAAGCTCTTCTCTATCAACTATTACAGCAACATTTAACTCCATTTAACCGGAACTCCTAAAAAAAAATTGCCATTTTAGAGCGTATCTAATTTTTATCAAGCTGTCTTGCCTTTACTGTTTTATAAACTATATTCTGCATTCTGAAAAATATTGTGACTGTGTAACCGGGTGGAAAGGCAAAAGGCATACAGTATAGTATTCATTCTTTATTATTAAGGGAGAGGAATGTGAGTGTGAGCTCAGTCTTATAATTTTATTTTTCAGATGTTACAAATTATTTTTTTCAGGAAAGTGTGTCACCAGGGATTTTATCAAATTACTGTGAATTATCAATTTTGAGAAGAAAGGCCGAAAAAACCTACACTACAAAATTTCATGTCCCTGCCGGGAATCGAACCAGGGTCTCTCAGCTTGCAAGTCTGAACGTGCTACCACTACACCACAGGGACGCTAACTTCACAGCAATTTAATTCTTAAATTCCTAGTGCCTGAATAATTATATTCCCTAACTTCCAGGTGCGAGCTTAGTGTTTACCCGTGACCCCGACACACTTCCCGACTGCAGCTCACATTGTACACAAGGTGCATTGGAGCACACCGTGGTTAAGTGGAGACTTCTGTTTAACCATTTATATTCTATGTTTGGACTCTGTGGTGTCCAAGTATAAGCAAGGTTGTTCCCATAATGACAAGCACTCTTCCTATGTTATGGTGCCAAATACAAAAGCACTGCATATGAGATGTGTTTTTGAAGTCACAGGCTTGTCAGATCTTGGAGACATTCAAATGTCAATTCCCACTGAATCACAGACTCACATAATGCATACCGGTATCTGTCAATCGAGCCCATTCATAATATACACCTCTACTGTGATACTGTGGTAAACTGTGAGGACAAGCTATGGACCAATGCATTTTGGTTCAACACGTGAACTTAAGTAACATTATTAGCTTCCCCCCCTACTATCCTTCCTCATGTCTCTCATAATTTTCACCAATGACATGAACCCTCCTAGTTCAGTGGATATGCTCCCCGCCTCCTTGACTCCTGTGCTGCCCAGCTTGGACACTTCTGATCTTTATGTAGACAGGCAATCACACTTTTAACTGACCGCATCCATAGACAAGACTCACTGATTTCAATGAGATTCATTATTTCACCTGAGAGGGCGTCGCAGAAGAATTATGAGCAGAAGATAGTTCAGACTGCTCTTTCTGGAGATGCACGTCTTTTTCATCTGAAATCCGGGTTGAATATGAGAGAGCCATAGATGCAGAATGATAATGCTGGTGGTGATAAGATATCTTGGTATACCTACCTGTTGTAAGAAAGAAACATAAATTACCTTTTTGAATCATGTAAAATACTCTTAATAAAATATATTATTATCTGAACATTTTACCTTACGTTGAAGACCCTGTTCCATTTGCACCCCATATGTGTGAGCCATGAGTGGCTAAGGTTCACTTTCCCTAGGCTCTAAGTTCCAACGCAGGTCATAGGTCGCCAGGGCCCCGACAAGAACCCATACTTTCTGATACCAAAGTTTATCTGTGGGCCCTGGTGGGCCTTGTAGTGGGCGATGACATTACTGGCCACGTGGGTAATAGGTGACTGGTGAGTCCTTACACTGTCTCTTAAAATATTAACTATACTAGTCTAGTCTAGATCTAGACGTGTCTATGATAGATGCATTTAGTTCTATCACTAATCGGTAATACCGTGATGACACAAAACTCCTCTTCTTCTTCCACATGGTCAAAACAACAATTTTGATGGTATTTGTCTGTGCATTTAACTCAATATATCTTAGTGATTCTTACTGAAAGTCACACGTATATAAGTGTATTATTCAATTTATAATAATCAGTATAGGCACCCTGATCCAAGTTGGGCCCTACACTTTGAATAACATCTGGCTGATAAATGTGAGACTGCGAATTTGGAATTACACAATGGTCAAGTCAAAAGGAATGACTATGAGGAATGGATAGAAGAGTATACAATCAAAGGACAATCGGTACACTTTAAAATGTTTGCTGCAGGACACTGGCTACCTATGGATCTGCCAAGAATGCAAGTATGTCAGTTCTGCAAACCAGTAAACCAGTGTGGAATGACAGTGGCTACTCTGGACAACATGGGCAAAGCCCACCGAACAATTTCTGAATGGAAGAGCAAAACACAGTACTTGAGGCTAGGTACCTTACAACAAGAATCACATCCTGTAACTTCAGAAAGTTTACTGGCTTTTCTTAATTTAAATATGGGAAGAACAGCTCTTGATTTACGAGGAAGCAAGGGAGAGAAGGGGGATGATAAAGCTTTGTTTCCCTCCGCACTTACTGCGGGTTCACGGCACTGATTTATCTTTCTAACTGTGCCAGAGTGTCACAAGTGGGCGCAGAACGATATGCCCAATTTCATCCTTCTTGGGCTTTGATAAGTTCGAAGCATCCATTTTTGTCTGGAAACGCGTGGTTTATAGACTCCAGAGTGGGCATGCCCCGTTGTTTATTGGTGAGACAGTTCATCTCAAGTTGTTTTTCATTGTAACTGTTATTTACAGGAATGATTCTTGGAAGTCAAAACTACTGAATAAATGGAAAATGTCCAAATAAGACAATGATTACAGGTATTATTTCATGGGTGCACAGAGCTAAAAGCTGTTTGAAGGATGCCAACTTATACATGTTGGCAAGTCTATACTTCGTACATTAGCAGGTTGTTTCAGTCTAGCGCGTCGTTCGCTTCACCTAAAGGATTGATAAATGCATGTAGAAAACTAGGCTAATTATATGATATCACTATACATCAGGTGTGAATTGCTCTCTTTCATTCCTCAATTTCTGCTTTCTTATTGAAACATTTCATGAAAACGTTCTCACGCTTCAGGTGGTGGTCAAACAGCTGTGACAATGACTCTTGCAAAAAAAAAAACAACCACTTATTGACAAAGAAATGGAAAGATGATGACACTGAGAATTTACTGAAGAGATTTTTGTCATGGATAAGTAGAATATATACGAAGGTGGGACTGTCATATGACAAATTCTACTTGACATAACAAAGAAAGCATGGCCTGGTGNGAGTGAAGGGGGAAGGAGTGGTGGGGACACCCCTTCAGACATTTCGTATGGTTTATTCACCCAGTGGTCGGAAACACCAGCCGCCCCTGTGGAATGAGTCAATAAATGGTGTTTTCTTCTGGGATAGTATTCCAGTCTTATTGTGGTAAGGAATAAGTAGAGGCCTGTATGCATTCACCCTAAGCTTAGATCTGATACATTTAGTCTTGTCTTTGTGTGTTTGTAATAATAGTAATCTAATATATCATCATACATTGGGAATATGAACTCAGTACTTTGGTCAGATCATCTGAGATGGGAGCGACACTTTCTTTGTCATAACTTTGAGCAAGGGATTTGTAAATTGAAGGGGATTTTAAATTTTTTCTCAAATCATTGTAAGTTTCTCAGAAGAAAACACTAGGCCCTATATGGATTGTTATTTGTTCCTTTCCTTTGTAACGGTAGACTATCCAGATGAGTTCAAAGAACATCTGGATGACATCTGGGTTACTAGAAAAATCATTTTTAACCAATTTTGCAGTTCTTTGCTGGATGTGTGCGCTTTTGAATTTGGTTGCGAAATAAACCTACCGTGAAGGGTTCTAATATCGATAGGATTCTATGAATCGAGAGGGTAAACAAAACGGTCTAATCTCATTAGTTCTGGTATTCCCGCAAAAGTTAGCATTTGTTTGGTCTCTACCATACATACTTTGTTCCCACAAGTTGTTTTTGTCAATATAGACGTCTAGTATGAATTACGGTAGGTTCTGAACCAAACAGGATGACGGTACAGAATTTGCTCTCTTACTTACGACCAAATATTGCTCAACTTTGACCCCACAAAAAGCAGCATTAAGGACCAAAATTCTGCAAAATTTTCTGACAGTTGATCCCCCAGGTATCTCTCCAATCAACTGCCACGGCGGCTTACCCAATTCTAAAATCACAACTAATCTAAGCCTAGGGTATGGGCCGTTTCGTTTTTCGCACGACGAGTCCCTTACGCTACTTACAGCATTTTCAGGAAAGCGCCATTGTTTTCAGTGGTAACCTCCTTTAGACCAAGGCATGATTCCACTTTGATTTTCATACTTTTTGGCACAGATCAGAACTCTAGAGTTTATTGATGTCTTTAAAAAAAACCACCTGTAATATATTATCTTCTCACATCCACTTAAATATTTATCATTTTGGCTAGTCTAAATCTAGACTAGCATAGCATTATACAGCCAATATTCAGTGGCAGACAAAATATGCCAGCTTGGAGAGTGGCAGCAGTTGCAAATTTTTTTTTCTTTCATTCCTTAATTTTGGTCCGGCATCTCTTTTGTGTTTTGGAGGACGGTTGTACTAGATCTAGATCTACTATTTCGTTTAACTCAATTAATATTGGTGAATGGTGAATCTCTTTCGAAAATGCCGAGTTTTGAGCCGATTATCAAGCTACATGATAGGTCTAGAGATCTAGACTACATGTAATTGGGAAGTGCTAGACTATACAACGATCACATCATCTCTTCTTCGCCTGTTTTCTGCTTGAATCTACGCATAGACTATCTATAGGATTTACTTACTATGCTTAGCGATCCACAGATAGATTTCTTTATTCTATGACACAGACTGCCACTGTCTCATATAGACTAGCTAGATAAGGAAATAACCACCGTCGAATCTCCCTAATCTTGAGTATGTTACTGTGTACGCGACACACCCATTAGGCCTATTGTTTGAAAACCGACGCGGTAAAAAGTAGGACTTATTTTGCTCCCACATTGTGCTAATAGCCAATATACTTCTATTCACACATCTCGTTAAACACCGTTGGGAAAAAAAAAAAAAAAACCTACTGGCTTTTATCGCCAAATTTCAACATCAACTTTCCTTCGCTAAGTAGTAGAGGCGTACATACACCCCTGACGCTTTCCAAGTCTATTATCCTATCCAATGTGGTGGTAACGAGGCAAATGGAATGCCAGTTTAGGAGTGATCTTGCAAACATTGAAGTAAGACAAAAAAAAAAAGGAGTGGCGGGGATTGAGGCCGACGGGTTTATTCGTAAGCGTTCCACATTGGGTTACAAGAAAATATATAAAGGTCAACAAAAGTTACCATAGCTCGTAATTATAGAAACAGAGAACACCGTAAAATTAAGCAAACTTTGCGATTGTTATCACAGACCGAAAATTGAGAGAAAGACTATAATAATAAATGCTCATAAAAATGTGTCACACATATATTAAATATGTATGTTTATATATCAGAATCCTGAGACAAACAAAAGAAAAAACAACAAAAGCTTGTGGACCCCCCACCCCCTACCCACACGAAAAGCCAACAACAAAACTCCCTTAACTTCACAATTGTTTTAGAAATAACTTGACAGACATGCAAAAAGCACATTCTGGGCGATTCGAAACTCTGATGTCGGTGTCGATAACGGGAAAACGTCATACCCCTATTTCACGACGGCCTGTAGTTTTGTTCGTTTTGTTCAATTAAACAAGTTCATGGTGAAACGATAGCTCACCCAAAGTTAGGCTAATTGTTTTACCGCCTCTTGTTTTGTCTGCAGTTTTTTTTTCCAGAGATACGAGTGGGAGTGGACTGTTCGAGTATCGGATTTTCAAAACAAATTCAACAGTCAGTATCCGAAGACGTCCATTTAGCCTATCTGAGAACCCTTTCTGTGACACATCGTCTTGTTATTTTGGATCAGGCTTCAACCCCGTTAATATTTAACTCGGGTGCTTACAGACCGTCTATACTCAGTTTGTTAACAGACCAGTTCAACACATTTGTGCCTGACAGTGTGTAGGCCGCCAGAAATTTCAGTCTGATCGTTAATGTTGATATAAGCCGTACGAACCTGTGCGGAGGAACATAGGGTGTCCCAAAAATAGTTCCGTTGTTTCAAGATGGAGGCGGTGGCTTTACACCCTTTCACTGCAACAGCTGACGACGAATTAAGTTTCAAAAAAGGAAATATTTTAAAGGCAAGTATCTGTCAGCCTTTTATGTGAAACTCTGAAGTGGTTATGGAAAATGACCAAGTTTATGTGAGAACTACGCCAAGGTGACCAGGGTTACATGGGGATCGCAGTTTTCTGTGAGGTGTTGCTGTGCCTGTGTCGTGTGTGAGGCTGTGTTGTAACTGGGAGGTAACATTGCTTATTATTCAATTTATTGTTGTGGACAGTTACCGATTGTGGAGCACGTCATGGTGACTGTCAGTAGCCTAGTTTACCTTCCTGTCATTATTTCAGCCAGTCTGCCATCTATGTATGGGCTATGGCAGTATTAAGAGACTCCCCCACCTAGTCAGGATTTTGGAGAATGGGTTATTGAAAGAGGAAGTGCTTTAAGGCTTTTGAGACCATCTGTGATTATCCTCTAGTGTGCCAGTAACCGGCTCCTGAAATGATTTAGACTTCAGAGGTTTGTATGATCAATTTACCAAGACCACGTTGCGCAGTCTTACCCACTGAAAGTGGCGATGCAACAACCATTACATTTTATTGTTTTGTGAAATGAAAAATTAAATAATTTTATAAACAATAAAACATATTGTGTAAATTGAAAAATAGAGAGCTCTGATTTTCAGTAAAGTTATATGGCATCTGTCGTGTTATGTTTCTCAAGAAAATGACTTTCTTTGAGGAGGAAAAAGGCAGTAATTGGCTTATGCCACTCAAAACAAAGTTTACCTGATGTGAAAATGGTCTTTGCTTAAAATCTGAAAGTCTGGTAAGATTCTGTAGGCAAATCTAATTGGGAAATCATGGTAAATAATAAGACGGCGGTTACCGGCACTTCCAGGATAATGATTATTTATTGTGGACACTTATCATGACTTATGGCATGGACATGACACATTTTCAACATTTAATTCTCATCAATCTGACTTTCTCTCAGGTTCAGAAGAGAACGAGGTCGCGCGAATCGTGGCAGTCGGATTCACAACTCTATTGTATGGTCTATAGGTCTAGACTCTAGTATTGTTTTTCTGAATTTTGGTAGAGCCTTAGTTGTAGAGGACTACATAATATCAGAAACACTTTCTTTTGCGGCTAGATATCTGTATGCAACACCCAGCCAAATTTTAACTAAAACACCTACACACGCAAAATATATTTCTAGAGGTTTGGTGTCCAAATCAATATTTACTATAAATAATTGAACTAAAAAGGTGCTTGGTTCAAAATCTTTGTAATAAATCCAATTTCATTAGGCGAACTGGTGATTCGGTTGCCTCCAGGGACGCCATTTTGCCGACCTCATTCAATACGAGGTAAGACCCAAAAGTTTCACTTGTTCCTTGGCCGGAACAATGATAGATATTTTTACGGAGTACTGTACAAGGGGGTCGCTGGCACTATATGTACCTATATGGATCCAATCTATTTTTTATGCTCGCCTGGTTGATGCTCCCTTCAAAATAGCTTGGAATCCCGGATATTATGGTATTTTATCTCGTTTATATACCCGGGATCCAACTTTTGTATTTTTTTACCTTAAAATTTGCATATCTCACGCTTATTACGAGAGGTCACGGGAATTCAAGATGTAAATAACATGCGCTCTGATAATACTTTAGGATATAAAATCCTGACTGTAACAAAGATTTCTACCTGTTTTTACATTTATATTCATGAAGCAAAGCATGTGCACTCATTAATATGGCGCTATTTTTCAATTTTAGTAGATGACCACCAAATCTGCACTCACCTACAACTTGTCATTTGGTGATATCGGCTATACCACAGACTGAGGACTTGGAGGTCACAGGTTCTAATCCACATTGTGCATGTACTAATATTATGTATGGTGTTTTTCTCTTTCAGATATTCACAGACCATTTCAAATGTGTATCATTATGTTATAATGACGATATGCCATAACATGAAAGCCGGCAAGCACGCAATATTGAAGAAGCAAACTTACTTGCCCTTTCTCTTTCTTTCTTTCTTTCTTTATATCCCCCACAAAAAACCATGCCCCTCTTTTTTATACCAGCCCCATCAAAATAATCCCTCTTCAGTATGTTCATCAAGTTCATGGTTAGGGGTTGTTGCATACGGATATCTTTCCTCTTTTGCTGTCATGTAGATTGCTGAAAACCGATGCCACCATTGAAGATTGGTTAATCATTCTAGTAAGGACTCTCTTATTATGTATGCTTTCTCAACAAAACTAGATAGAACACCTGCAGCATTATATAACATTATATAATTTTTAGAACAGTTTAATATTTGCTCATCATCATCGCTGACGGTGTGTCTGGAATGAGTAAGTTTGTTTGTTTCATTTCACAATAATTTCTGCTCTTTACCTCCTTGGTTCTGAATGAACTTACGATCATTGGGTGATCCCTTGCAAGTAAATTTCTGGGAGTTAACGAAAATCAGATTTGGAACGTTTGCTTCATCTGTTGTTTTTAAGATGACGTTCTCTGTTGAGATACTGAGAAGACTTTGTAATCTATCACTACTGAGTTTTAGTTCATCCCTTCCCATAGGCTATTTGTGTTTTAGAAGGGTGTCCGTCCAGACCTGACAGTGTTCAGACACTGTTCAGAGGTGTTCAAGATACCAGAATTGACATGTCTGATCAATTCATGAAATCTTGCTGTAAGTAAATACAAATCAATGCAACTCTGAGGTTTTGCTGATGTCATTCAGAGAAAGAAAAAAAAAAGAAATAATGAAAAAAACTGAAATAATGTTGTGATAATAAATGAGAAGGCACTATTAGGTATCTCAGGTATGCCGAATACACTCTATCACCACAGCACTCCCCTCTTCTCAAAACATTACATAATTCTTACCATTAAAAGCCAGAATTAAATACAAATATCTACACATTCTCTTTTCGCATTCAGGAGTCAACTGCACTGCCAATTTGGCAGACATGTTATAATATGTACCTGTTTTAATATGCTGTCCAGGAATTTAAGATCTATGGACTCAAAGCACCTACCCATCTCACCCTCTCATGTGAGAAAGTATGGTGATAGTGAACAGCATTTTGAAATGTAGGACCTTTGATCTGGAAGTCACTGCCAGAATTTATTCAATATTCCACCCGCCTTGAATCATTTAAAACTCAGCTGAAAGTTTATTAACCCTCGTGATGCGGTGATAGTATATATATACTACCATGCGCTTGCTACCCTACAGTGTGACAGTAGTATATATACGCATCGCTCAACCAACCTCTACCTCTGGCGATCGTATTTATGCAGCCATGTATCCTGGCAACGGGTGCTAACCGTCAGGCAGTATGCGCTGATCCAAAGCTGATTAGTAGTGTTCGTGGTTTTAGGAACATCTGTTTTCTTAGCATGGCGATGGATTCACAATAAAAAGCCTCAGTATTTTTTTTTTCTTTTCACAAATTGTGGCAACATTTCATCCTTTTGAATGATAATTGTAATGAATTTTTGAACTGTGTTGACTTAAAAACAGTGTCAAATTAATCCATTCCGACATGCTATTGTGAAGATGTTGAACTGGGCTTAAGACTGGAACAGGCCACCATTGATAAAAGGTTTAGTTTGGCCTTGTAAGTTTGTATTGTTAACTGTAAACGTGGATCCACAGTCCAAAGTATGGTAACACAATAATTATATCATGACAATTCTTGTATTCATCAACTCATCCATAGTATACTCAGGATAAAAGGTTTAAACAAAATTGTTTAAAACAAATAACTGTTGCTTTGCTCAAAGGATTCTGCCAGGGAATGACTCAGGTTGGATCTCCGCTCAGTCACCTTGATTACTTTTCTCTTGTGTTCGGTATAAAAGTACGTTTGAAAATCCTTCCCAAACCAGATGTAGGATGTTTCACTGCAATTTAACTAGATCTAGTCTAGTCTTTGTATAGTATCTAACAACAGATATTTCATATTTTATGAAAACATTTACTTAGCCGCATACCTTGTCTTATGAAATTGGTATGATTCATTTGTTGTGAAATGGTCATTATTTCGTTAGCAGATATCGTATGTAAATAACAGTGGTTTATGCAGTAACACTAATAAATATTTATTATTTTCTTTTTTCAGATTCTGAGTACATTTGATGATAAAAATTGGTACAAGGCAGAATTGAATGGCAAAGAAGGCTATGTTCCCCATAATTACATTCAGATGTGTCCTCATTCGTAAGTTATTTTTTTTTTCACTTACTTCCTATTGAAGACTTAGTTCCTTGCTGTATGTAGTGACTTTCAAATAAGGCTTTCTGTTTCCACCTTATGATTAATTAGTAATAATTATATGAAATTTTACTACAGAAATGAACAACATTTCTAAAAGCAGAGTAGGAATGCATTTCATAATGATAAAACTTCCTGTGTTTTTACGGAGGATTGCAGGAAAGGCTCCTCAGATAGTCCTGAAAAGAATTGCTGTCAGGGCTGTGGTTGTTATGGGTCAAATGTCCTGAGGGCATTGACCAGGCAGAGTTTATGAAACAAAAGAAAGAAAGGTGCACTTGGTCATTGGTCTCTTTCACTAATGGCAAGGAAGGAATTTGGTCTAGATTTTTGTTGTCTTTCTAATTAAAGATAGATGCACAGTTGAGCCATATTATACCTCAAACTGTCCAGCCCAGCTTCCTGAATGCATCTCTGTGAAGATATTTTCTATAGCTGCGGCCATAAGGGAGACATAAAGAAAGCAGGACGAATCAAGAGAATGATGACTTTCTAGAAACAAGAACTGACTGCACTTATGTCTCGCAGGCTGGCATCCTATAGGAAACTTTTGTATAGAAATAGCACTGTCTAGCCTTGCCTTGCCTAGTTTAGCCTAAGTAAACTATACTACCACAACTCTTCTGCCAAAGCCATATGGTTTATCGGTTAGATAAGAGGAGGATAAAAATTATCAGTAAAGTCACAGGAAAGACAAAAATCCCACATCTAAGAAGTTAGCAGTGCATTTCTTTGGCATAATGACCTGATGGTCAAGGTGCACATTTGGTTACGAAGACATTGTAGAAGCCTACAACAGCTACAGCTTAGCCTAGTACCAGGCAGTCAAGCAGTCACTGAAGGCCTTATTCCCTAGACACCCAACCTAGTGTATACATCTGAAGATTTGTTAGCTACTTAAAGATGGATATGCACCTCAAATATAATTTTCTGTGTTCTAGTACTTTTTATCCCTGCCAATTATCTGTGGTGCCCACTGAGCCAATTTCACATAAAAGAAAAAAAAAGCATCATCCTGTTTCCTTGATCATCTGTAATATTGCGCATTAAGGAGAGCTAGAGTGATCAGGATTTGGTCTTGCATCTAGAGTTATTCCCCTTCTCCGAACAGCGACACTTTGTGGCAAAACTGATGCCGTCGGGGAAGTTCCAAAGCTACAGACACCTCTGTCTGACAATGTAATATTCAGCTTTCAGTAGAAAGGATTTTGGTAATCCAAATTCAAAAGCAAAGTTTGACCATGTAAGCCAGGTAAAATATTCTGCATTTCTATTGCCTCATCATGATTTTGTTAGACACAGCTGCTGCTTGCAGTGGAATTAAAAGATTCACGCTTGACCCGCAGAGCATTGGCTAGACAGTTTGATCACGAGGCTAGAGTGTATTTGACGCAAGCTCATTGTCCCACACACTTAGTGGGTATAAAAATTCAGAATTTGCATATTGTAACCCTGTGGGTTGTCTGCGGCAGGAAGAGGCATCATATCATGTTGACAGACACTTGAAAGACTGCTTTTTTGGATTAATAGGTTATCGTACGATTTAACATGGTCTGTAGGATGATTCAGCTTTCCTTTAATTTTAGTCTACAACATAGAGATGCAGGGAGGATAGTGTGGTAGCACACATTCTGGGACATAGGATGAAAGAAATAGTCATTTCATGTGTTCTCACATATACATTATTAGAGATGTTCATAGGTTCATGCTGTTTATAAGATTTGAATTTTTATCTTCCTTGGACTTGTTAAATTGTTCAGAATTGGGACATTAGATGGGATATATGAATTTCAGTGCTGACATTTGAATATTTAGATAGTGTATTCAGAAACTGCATGATGAGACAAATATTTTGAGGCGCATTTGTTATTTCAGTATAATTCCCCTTTAAAACTCCATTAACACAGATAGATAGATTGATTTGAGGTGGGAAGTGTTTCACAGGACAAAGTTTTTGATTTTTTTTTTCCTGACAATAATGATAAATTTTAAGTGTATTGGATTTTACCTTTGATGGATGGGGATTCATTAATATCTTGTTATTCTTGAGGTTTTTGTGTTGTTTTTTTTTTTTTTATTGTTGTTGTTTTTGATATGATTTATATGAGATCCCATAGCCTTTGAAATTCCTTCTATTCCTCATGAACTCTCCCATTCAGTCATTGCCACATGCCTTCAGAACCTTCTTGTATCTTTTCTTTCACAACCAAAACCTATAAGTAAGTTGATATCTGATTTCTCACCAGTGAATGTCCCGTTCTCTGCCATCATAGAGACATGAATATTGCAGAAAGGAATAGTGCTCTCAGATTGGAAGGCTAATTTTATTCTTTTTCATTTTACAGTTGGTACGTTGGCAAGGTTTCCAGATCCAAGGCAGAGGAGATGCTTTTAAGAACAGAACAGCCTGATGGTGCATTTCTTGTACGAAATAGTGAAAGTGCACCAGGAGAATTCTCAATTACTGTGAAGTAAGTCATCGACTTTATGTTCTTTTTAAGCAGAGCAAGAAGAAATCAGGTATGGTCATGTGATTCTAACTGTACATCAGATCATATTGGAGACACTACAGTAGACAGTGGTCATGCCAAGACAAAAATGATTAATTTGAAAGAACTACAAAGACAAAAGGAAATCAGAAGCCCTTTTTATTTTCCTCCTGATCTTTGTTAACAAACTAGTGCCAAACTGAAATAACATCTTCATTAAACCAAAAGAAAATATCATCCAGATGGCCAAATCAACATGCATTATTGTGTGATTCGCTTAAAGGTGATTCATTATGGTGAGGGCAGAATGCTTCATAGTGCAACGGCTTGTGAAAGCAATCTTGGAATAAGAGGAGGGGAGAAATCCCTTGTGTTCTTCTTTTCATGGCTACAAACATGACTAATGTTGTATGTGACATCCTCAAGGGAGAGGCAAGTGGTTGCAGGGCCGCTCATATGGCACTGTGGAGGCAGGATGAGAACATTGTCTCTGCTGCACACCCATACCTCATACCTCTTGACCAGACTGGAGTAAATATTTTTTTTTTTTTTTGTTTTTTTGTGAGGGTTCAAGTTTTGTGAAGAGTCTGAAATTGCACACAAGTGACAATCCCAAATCCTGTAAAATCTAGGACGGGAAAAGGAAAAAACAAACCTGAATGGGACATCTATGGATCAGCTCAATGTACTCATGATAGAAGTACAGTGCCTGTCTTGAAACTTTCGGATTTCAAGGATTCCCTGTCTAAATCAAAATCTGTTTAAGCCAAAAACAAGTCTTTGGTCCCGCAGATTCCTTTAACCATTGTCAGCTGTATTTTTAATCTTTGTCAACTGTATTTTTAATATCTCTGTTATGTTATGAATATATTTGTATTACTGTAATGCTGTATTTTTTATTAGAAACGAAAAAAAAATGCTTTTTATTCCAACCTACCAGTGATGTTGTGATAGGCTGGTACAACTTCTGCTTGCCGTTCTATCAAATGTCACTGGACGTTGTACATTTATAATGCAATAATTTGTATGATGTTTCCTGTTTTATGCACACAGAAAGCTTGTGTGGAGAATGATTATGTGTAGGACAATAGAACTCTTTTTTTTTTGTTGTTTTTTTTCCCAAGCAAGTACCACATCATCAGCTCTACTTCCCTTAATGCAGTTTGAAAGGAACAGAACAAAAAATACAGTGAGGTTATGACTGGCTTAAATATTATACCCATTCACAGTTAAGAAACATGTATAATCATGTTATTTGATATTTTACCCTACCAAATAGACAACGAAGAGCTTTGACAGAAGTACATTAGTTTTTTGTTTTTTTTTTGAAGTGAACTGTTGCAGCACTGCGTGTTATTTCACCATGAATTTTGTCTTAATGTAGATTCCAGAGCGGTGTCCAGCACTTTAAGGTGTTACGAGATGGTGCAGGAAAATATTTCCTTTGGGTTGTCAAATTCAACTCTATTAATGAGTTAGTGGATTACCACAGAAGAGCAACTGTCAGCCGATCCCATGACATCTACTTCAGGGACATGGTCAACCATGAGTTAGAGGTATTGATGTTTGTTGTGATATTTTGTGTGCTTTCTAGAACAGGAAGACAAAACTGAACCTGCGAAACTCCTGGGGACTTTCAGATTTTCCACAGCCTTTGAGTACTGTGGGTTTTAGGCTATCCCAATGGTTTAAAGAGATAAAGTTAGGAGAATGAAAACAAATTTTAATAGAAGTTTTTGTCATGCAGAAATTATCACACTTTAGCCCTACTAACCACTTGATCAGTGGTTATTTCTAATGCTGCATCAAAACTGGAGAAAGAGAAACAAATTTTCAAATAAAATCACCATAGTGAGAAAGCATCCTATTGGCTATGTATTATTCATAGGTGAGAATTTTCCGCCAGATGGTAGAATTTCTGCCAGATTGTTTTTGCATTTTCACCATTCAAAAAATAATTCTGCTAAACAAAACCATTGTGCCACTTGCCACGGCCATCCAGCGCGCAAACTAAGGGAGAAATAATTATGAAATAAAGAACAAAGGTGGAAGTTAACGTTCGCCTAGTTGTAGATTCTGGGCAGTATCGGATAATCATTGACAAACCAGGGATGCCACTCTTCCGAGAATTCTCGGAAATCCCAGAATATCGGCAGCTCCGAGAATGCCATCTGAGGTCGGTCCAATTACTCAAAGAAACTGAAGTGAAATATATTTGTTTGGAGTTGGGAATGGATTGTTCGGAACACTGAAGCATCAGTGCTGTCGTTAGAGATAGCTGAAAAAAAAGTTGGAGAGTTTGTAAGAAAACTAGAGAAACTTGGTGGCATATAATGCTCTCTCTACGGGAGGGAAATTCCATACGGATTCAAAGACAAAATCCATTGCACAGAAGTAGACTAGCATTGTTGGCTTCTTTAGCAAACCTTAACTCCATTTGGGAAAGAACTGTGTGTCTTTTTGGAATTATTCAAGTCTGTATTGTCTCCCAAGCTCTTGCATAGCAAAAATGTGGATAAACTCTTCAGTTACATCTCTTGTATCCTTTACTTAATTAGCATAAAAGGATTCCGTGTCAGTCATCACAAGTATGGAAGTATTCATGTCCAAGTGTCTTTTTTTCTATGCCCTGTAGTTAACGAAATCAGGCTTTTCAAATCAGTGTAAAAGCTTGTCATTTTATCTTCTTTGTCTTCATGAATTGAAAAGGATGAATTCAAAAGGATGCAGATTAAGGATTGAAGGTATGATATGTAAACTATACAATAGTCTTTTGCTTACTGCCTTTCGGCCTCAATTGACATAAATTGCATTATGAATATAAAGCAAAAACATAACCAACTTATGATATGCCTAGTATATCTGAAGGCTTCAAAGCGCCACAGCGCTCTTAAGTGTTACGTAATAAATTATCTGCGCCGTCCAAAATTCGGCGTGCCAAGTGATTTTCCTCCATTTCCACTTTTGCCTATTCTCACCTATGATTATTGCAGTCAACTTCGTTGTATCGCAACTCCTCAGAAACAGGGAGGTTGCAATTAAGTCACGCTATTGTTTCAGGCCATTGGGGGGGGGGGGGGGGGGGAGGAGGAAGTATCATTTCTTTGTATACCCATGTTCCCTTATCCTGTCAAACAGTCAGAAAAAAAAAAAAAGAACTACCTATGTCAACCCAGTTGGCAGTTTATATCCTGCAGTGATATCAAAACGTGCCAGTCCTTATTCTTATCAGCCTTTCACGTTTTTGGCTGAATAATGGTATAGTGCCTCTATCCAATCAGCACGTCCCTGATGCTTGATAATCCATTCAGTAATATCTGACTAATTTGCATAGATTAGTGCCTCTAATCCAAACAGCACGTCTTCGATGCTTGATAATCCATTCAGTAATATCTGACTAATTTGCATAGATAAAACTTCTTTGACCTGGCTGAAGCCTATTTGCTCATCAGGGAATATTGGGGGTAGGCACATAGGCCACCTTGCATGCAACCTAGGGCCTTGTCACACTTGTGGCCAGTGCTAGAAGTCAGGAATTTTGATCTTTCTGAAAACCGTCTACACTCTCTTTCCATTGCACAGCACAGTCTCAAGGATCTGTAAATATTCTCATTGTTAACTTTAATCTTTCCACCACTGATGTTCGCATTTACGGTCATTGAGAAGGTTAGATTATCTGGAGTAAGTTGTGATTATCCAGTGACTTTTATGGAGAACAAATTGTGTCCTCAGAAAGGGCTGAAATTATTTTCCTCAGAAAAGGAGAGTCAGGGAAACAGTATTAAAAATTTGTTGCCAGTTATATATATTTAATTTATATATGACAGATTTTCTAAGACTGTAATCATTCAGAATTAGGTGCTGATTTACATTAATCTTCATGTGATGCCTGTCAGCCCCGCTCTGAAGTGCATCACGTCAATGAAAGCTTTCTTACTGCCAAAAGTGTAGACATCAAGTTTATGTCATGAAATGGCTTCTTGTTATGAAAAGGATTCTCTATAAAAGATATTCATAATTCATGCTATTTGCTTCATTCAAAATGCAATAACTGTGCTTCTCAGTAAGCAGCTGTCATCCTACAAAGTCGGTGGGTTGGAGGATAAATACAGTCGACTCTACTTAATTGCAACTCCTCAGGGTCATGGAAAAAGTTGCAATTAAGCGCACTTGCAATTATGCCGAACTGGTATCTTCGGCTGTTTATTGTAGGAGAGGGGAGAGGAGAGTAACCTTTCCTCTGTAAGTTTTCATGGGACGATGTTGTAGCCTAAGAATGATTGTTGAGGCTTGTTTCAGTGGACACCTCACAGTAGCCTGGTAGACAGTAAAGAGTAGGATGGCACAGTCAGGATTGACCATCTATCCATATGACACGTTCTTTGATCTAGCCAAAATCCACCAGACACCAGACAGGTCAGGGGTTCAGCCCAAGACTGTGTTTGCATCCTCTGCCTCGTAGCGGCAGAATGGTTTGGGGAGAAGGGGGATGATGGGGTGGAGTGGTCCCAACCACGCTCGGCGCGGAAGCATTATCGGGGATAGCCAATGCAGTGGAGAGAAGGGGCTTATCAACCTGTCATGGCATGGCAGCTGTCACTCATTCAACCGGTCTTCCCTCCATCATGCAGTTTCAGCCATCAGTGTAAATATTTATTTATCAGTTGTAATCTTTCTACCGCTGATATTTGATTTTTACAGCTTAGGAGGTACAATTATTCAGAATGAGTTTTCAATTATCCAGTGACTTTTTTCTACAGCAAAAAATTTGATTCCCCAGGAAAGTTGCAGTTAAGGGGAAGTAGTGATTAAACAGGGTCGACTGTATTTTATCAGTGGTCTCTCTTCCTAGGGATGTCACTTTCCAGAGAATTCCCTAAAATTAGAGAATTCGTGTTTCAGTTTTGGCCATCTGACATCAGTACACAGAGTTCTATTATTGGCTAGAGGGCTTACTGGGCTGTGTGCCGCGTAGAGCATCACTGGTTCCATGGAACTGGGGGCAAACGGGCTCGCAGAAGAGAGCCTTTGTTTATATGCTTTCAGCCATTGTCTTCAGTTACTTGCACTAAAGCATTGTTTTAATTTGAGATTCTTATTGTTTTTTGTTTTGAGCTACTGCCCCCTCCACATGAATGAAGTTCCATGGCATAATATGGCCTCTAGTCCTGCCTTTTCATTGCATACTTTCTCAAGTCCGTCCATTTAAGCTGTATTGGTTTCTTTTATTAAGAACATGATAAATAATCAAAATGAATAAATAAATATATAATCATCTATATTATAAGACTGGATTGGGGGCGTGGCACGCTCCCTTCCTAACGCATAACCTTCAAAACCGCTGTTTGTAAACTTTGGCTGAAAACGTCAACGTGTACAATAGCCGACTCAGAATGTTTAGCATCACTGTCTGCTCACGGAAATTGCAAGATTTGATTAATCAATTTACAAAGTTTGTGCCGCATTTTTCTCTTTGTCTTTGTTTCCGGCATTCATTCTGCCATTTGTTCGACTCCAAATAAAACTTTAAAATTTCGTACTGGAAAGACATTGCGTTTCGTTTGCCACTGGAAATTTGAACGCCCACGCCAACACCAGATCGACGAAACAAAATAACATTTCTCTAGCGGATGACGTTATCCAAATTTGCGTACGCGGGAATATTCATAGGCGGGAATCACAGCTGCTGTAATGCTTCGGGTGAAGGGGTGGATGGAAAGGGGGGGGGAGAAACATGATAGTTCACCGACGCTTTACATCCCTTCCCCTTCCTGGTAGCGCCGGGATACTTCAGCTAGTATTATATCAATTAATAGAGTGTATTGTTGTCTCGCTAGCTTTATTAATTTTCAACCTTTTCACAACACATGACTGCATTGCTCCTCTTGATTTCAAAGTCTTATTCTCTTCTTTAGACCCTGGAATTATAGTTATTTAACTATGGATATGAATAATAAATAGATGAATCTTACCATTTTTTCACTGGTGAAAATTTTGTTAGCTTTTATACACAGATATATTAGCATTCTTATTCATCATTGGTCAACTGTTAAACAGGCTTTGCCTTTGAAGAAATAGTATGATAATTATATGGTAGCACTTTTATAGTTCATTAATCTACTGTTTTAATAGCAGCGGGCTCAGTCCAGGCTCTAGCTACTCTTTACAAGGACTGGCTAAGATCAGATGTAGTGCCTGAAATGAATGAATGATCAGTTGATCTAATGGTCATGTGTTTCTTAGTTTTATCATCATTGTCTATCTGTAATGTCACTGAGTAACAGATGAAACTGCCATCTCAACCCAGTTCTTAGATATGTGATGAGTTATAATGTAACAATGAACTGGACCCGATGTCATCTAAAGGTAAGAATCCTTGATAAATAGCTTAAAAGGCCCTAAATTTGTTTGTATGCTTAATGTTTATTTTGCTTTCTTCCCTAATGCTAACTTTCTATGTAAACTATGTTACATTTATTTTTTTATTTTATTTATCAGTTTTTATCAATTTATTTTATTTTATTTATTTATTTATTTAAGTTCATCAAATTATTCATTTTGACCCCCTCCTCCCTTTGTTTTTTATAACACACACAGTCCTCCCACTACTATAACCCCCATTAATACCCGAACGGTCCATTGTATCATAACAACAGAAACGCGAGTGAGAGAAACGGACTGCCCCCAAATGTCGGCCATTACGGCTGCTCTATGCGGCACGCTAAGCCAGCCTCGCGTAAGAGGAAGTAAGCCCTCTAGCCAATAATAGAACTATGTGCATCAGTATGAGAAATTACTGAAATATCAAAATTGTTTTGTTCTTTTTCTTTTTTTTCTGCCTACGACATTATCTCTTGTGTTGGTATTGATTTTTATATACCAGCATGTTTATTTCACAAGTTAACCATCCATCTTTATTGCTGCTTAAATAGACAGATATCAGAACGGTGACATAAAAAATCAGAGAATTTGATGAAAAATAAGTGGAATCCCTGCTCTCCTAGAATGCAACATCTTGTGTATACTTTTCCTAATGTTATGATTGTTCTTTAAGTTTTTGTATTTTGACACCCTCGCCCCTCCCCATACACAATCTTTTATTATATTTTGTTATAAAGCACAAAATTGATTGGCCATCTTAAAATAATATCTTGAGTTCAGTAACTGCACTGTATTTCTTATATTTTTCAGGTTCAACGTGTGCGTGCCATATTTGACTTTGATGCGCAAGGCTGCGATGAGCTCGGTTTCCACAAAGGCGATATTATTAAAGTTACCCAACAAGTAGATGCCAGTTGGTGGCGAGGTGAGTTGAATGGCAAGGAAGGCATGTTTCCAGTCACATATGTCGAGCGTTTATCAGATTGAGGACCAAGATTGGACTTCAGAGTATGACTGGACTTGTTCTACAGTGTGGCCCTGAAGAAAACAAAGAATTTTACCACAAATATGTTGAAAGCGGCTTCTGTTTGGGAATTGATGAACTTCTGGATTCATTTCAACGATAGCTGCGTGTAATATTATGGCAAATAGAGTTATAATTCTGCTGCATCTTAAGGAATCTTGTGATTTTTGGTCTTGTAGAAATGAGTTTGAAATCGTTGCTTTCTTAGTAGCTGTATGATCTGCAACAGACTTTAATCAAGCTCATCTGAATCACCTGATATTTCATTGATTTGGATGTCATTGCCCTCTTTTATACATCTTCAGGTATGGCTGTTTGCGGAGTTACTTTGTATTTGGTATGTTTGTTTGTATGCATGTGTATGGAGGAAGAGAGCAAGTTAAAATTTCATGTCACTCATCTGCATTTTGTACAAATATTTTATTCAGCTTAGCTCTCTCAGTAATTACAAATAACATAAAATAAAGAAGGTACAAACTTTGCATGTAACTCTGGTTTCAGTAAGCACTTTGTACTATGAAATAAAAAACGACTCAGTAGCAGCAAATAGCAAGTTTATGTAAAATTTTTAAACTTTAAATTTTGTTTTTGGAATCAATATTTTGCAAATGTACTTAGAGCTGCAATTTTGGGGTGGAATTTGAGATGCCATTGTCAAAAAAGCTGATGCAGTCTAGTTGGAGGATTACTAGATCATGATTTTCGGTTGGGTATATTGAGCTTTGTTTACCTGTATATTGTTTAAATGTCTTGTTGATATTGATAAAAGTATTATTCAAATAAACCATGAGATGACTTAAGCTCATGTCATGGATGTCTCTTGTTGAGTGTACAAAGTCAGAACTCTTATGAGGCATGTTAAAAAATCTTGAGACGTTTATAAATCTCCATGATTATGCTGTTACCAGTGTTATACTATATATGTTAAATGTCACAGTGTGTGTATATTATGCGGCATACTTGA
Source organism: Ellobium chinense (assembly GCA_033807755.1). Lineage (NCBI taxonomy): Eukaryota > Metazoa > Mollusca > Gastropoda > Ellobiida > Ellobiidae > Ellobium > Ellobium chinense. The sequence continues at coordinate 1,404,623 of JAWQUT010000025.1, read as the reverse complement.
CATCATTTTGGACATCATCTCTGATAACTGTTTTCATAACCTTTCTCTCATTTATTTGAACATTTTTACTACATCTGTCTTATATCTGAGGCTTTCTGCACCTTTTTTTTT
>JAWQUT010000025.1:1384328-1404503 GCA_033807755.1 Ellobium chinense | reverse complement strand
GGGGGGGTTCTAACTTTCAGTCTATGTATCTTATGATCCCATTTCTGTATTTCTCTTTCTCAATGCCTTCCATATTCAGTCACCAGTTGTCAGGGTCATATGCCTTCTAACCTGTTCATTGAATGGCCTTATGGTCTTTAATTTTTCGTTTTTCATTTACACTCTGGCACTCTGATTCATGTAGGACTGAAGATTCATGACATGCATATCAGTCTTGGCACAGTTTCCTCATCTCCTGCTGCATAGACAGATGTTTTTTCCACTGTATGTGGTATCTGTTCACATCATTGATGCAGAATAACTGCACCATGAGCTATGCTGTAATGTTCATTGTAGATGCACCAGTGTAGCCCATAAATTATAGGTTGCCTGCTAACAGCTGAAGTAGCTGGTATTTAAGGAGGTTATTACAAAGGCATTGTTCATGCTGTATGTTAGTGTAAATCATGAGCATAGCATTTAACCCTGACTTGCTCAAACATTAGGTGGATTTTGTTCCATTTTCTTCTCCCAGTGTTGCCGTCTCATTTTACTGGCATAATTTAGATTACTGTACTTGATTCACTCATAAAATGAGTATTAAATTTCATTGTGTGCCTCTGTTTTCTGCTTATATTTTCTTTAATGCAATCTGTATACTTCTATACATTAAGAGTTCTCAGTGTGAGTAATGTTGTGGTTGTTAATCATGTTTGAGATTTTGAACAATATGTACTGTGGCTCATTTATAGACAAAGTCAGAACACAGTGCTAGGGATGTTTAGAGACTATTGTGTTGGTGGAAACACATTGAGGCATTCAGATTGAACATTTGAGATAATGGCTCTGAAAGTGGGGATTTCCAAGGTGCTTGGTGGAATTTTACTGTTCCACTTTAGTTACAACTTACACACTCAGTACTCCCACACTTTTGACTTCAATAATAAAATCCTGTGCATGTTTGTGACAGGTGAAATATCTGTGGCCTTTTCCCGCTTAAATTTAGGCCAGATGAAGTTTGGGCCTGCAGAAGACGTGTTTACACGTTTTTTATTGGTGGGATGGTATGAATGGAGATAGAAAGAGACATCATGCTGAAGCCTTGTAGTTCAGATAATGGCTGAAAATGTGTTGACTGGCAGTGTTCATAAATATTGTTCAATGTGTGATTCACGGATTGATGTATAATTCATGATTGCAAGAGTGTTGATTACAAGATGTGAGAATGTCATTCACAAGTTCATAAAAATTCTGTGTTGCCTTGCTGAAAATCTGAATAGCAGACCAAACTGCCATATGGTCTGAAGGAGAAAAGCACTAGGTTCTCTAGATTGTTCATACACTTAATATTTGTGATACATGTGTTCCTGCAGGATATCGGAGATTTGTCAGGTCGGTGCATTGTACTTTGTAAAGTTGATTGATATTTATGTAGTTATGTGAGACAAGTTTTAATCCATAACAAAAAATCCACTGTTGCCAAGATATGCATTGACATGCTTATATGATATTTTGCTTACAGTAGTACTACAAGCTACAGTTGGATATGCGATACTCAAAAAGGTACTGAAAAAAATATATTCATCCCTTCAAACTGTGTCCTCTGTCCCATTTTGTACCTTTCATTTTGTCTTTGAACAGATGAACCATATTTTGGGGAGCCCAGTTATTTATGGGAAAGTATGTTAGGGATTTTCAGTGGGCACAGTAAATAACTTCAAATGTGACAAAGATTATTACCTATCAGAGTCCTTGTAAGAAAACAAATAAACATCCTCTTCACTATCTGCATAGCCAGATTCTTAATGAGAGTGAAAGTTAATGTCAGGCAGTGAAGTTAATTATTATGTTGTGATCATTGAATTGATAATGCGTCAGGCCATTACACTCAAGGTGTTGTGTTCAGTGCTAGAGAGATGAACTGCAAATCACGGTATTGTTAATAGGCTAAGATTATCACAACAGTGATTATTCACTGGGTTGAATCAGTATGTCCCATGACAGATATTACAGGCTGCTTGGTCTTATGATCATCTATTTAAGGGTTCATACAAATCCACAAGAATCTTTAAGTTTTGTAGAAAAAAAAGAGGTAATAGGGCCTTAAAAATTCCACAAGTCTTAAATTTCTTTCAGGTCCTCCATGAGGTTGCGGACTACTGACCCTGATTCCATCATTGAGAAGTGTTAATTAAAATTTAGTTTTTACTGCGTCAGAGGGAGGATAAGTAAAATTAAATGACTCATTGATTTCCTGCCAAACTTCTTGAAAAATGCACAAAAGTCCTTAATTTTTTATTTGAAAATTTGTATGAACCCTGTTGATACTAGTCAGGGACTCAGGTGGCATGGTTTAATATCGGCATTGATTGCCATCTTGTTCAATATATTATATGCTTTTTGTTTCAGGTAACTGTGCAGAATGTTTTCTTAGAGGTTTCAATCAATAATTTAGGCGGGCGATAAAAAGTAAAAATTCTGTAATTATTGACATAACCAATTTGCCCGCCACCAATCCCCTCCCCCCTCCTTTTTTTTTTTCGCCTGACAACTGAAATCCACATTACAAATTTGGAACACTAGACCAGGCTATTAGTAAACTTGACAGTAGGTAAATATGCCAAAGTCTAAATAATGTGCCTTTGGAACACTATCTGGTTGACGAGAAAAAATCTAGTGCAGTTCTGTTCAACTTATGAGGATGGTTGCTGTATGGAGACCTGAAATGATTTTTCAAATTTTAAGAAAAGTGAAGCTTGAAATAGATTTTTCCATTAATATTATGTAAGATATGAAGGTGCAACACAAATTCTCAAATACATTTTATCACTTCATTCCAAAAATATCTTAGGTTCTTTTTGTATCTGACATATCACTGTCTGCCCTGCAACCAAAATGGGACTGTTGTAATCTGAAAGGCCAAGCTGGTAAATTTGACATTATTTTCTTGTTCAGAGTAAATATTTGAAAGAAGGAAAATGACACCATTTATAATATATTACCTAATGCTGATATACTCTCAAATACATTTATTATGACATGCCTGAATATAGCAAAGCTAAAAGACATTTTGTGAGTTCCAACATTTCTCTAGGTCTATTATAATATGCAACCAGTGTTAATTTGAAAAGCACTCGTATTGTGAAGCATTTCTAAATCTCCTACCACAATGTATTTCAAAGTTTAAATCAGTCTCTCTCTGTCATGCTGTAAATCAGCCCTAGCACAAGCAAACTCAATCCCTGACTCGCTCAGCTCATGGCCAGACATAGGCATGTTATCCATCACTGACTAATAATAATAGTGTGTTCCTTCATTGTTGGTTGCTGCACTATGAACTAGGCTGAAGTTGGTGAATACAGCACTGTAGTCAAGGCAAGATTGCATCCCTTGCAATCTTTCCTTATCATGCATAAAGTGAAATACAGTTAATATGAAATGTTTAGTGAGTCCTGTAAAATTTATATTAACCCTGTAAAAGTGCGTGAATTTTTTTCACATGTTGGTGGCAACTCAGGAAACATGAGCATTGAATTTGGCAGAGGCAACCCAGGAAATGCTAGTAATTAATTCATACGCTGTCTTGTAGTTGGGGGGCATGACAAACTTCAAGAGGAAGCAGTAGGATGGCCAGCACCTGGTCACATAGTGATGGCGTCGCTGCTCATGCCTGGTGTTACTGAAGTTAAGATATTTAACCCTGTACATGATTTTGATTTGTTGTAGAGGGCATAATGTTCAGTGATTGGTGTTTAGGATGAAGGTTGGAGTACAGCTGCAGCTGCTGTCTAGTACAGTGAAATGCTACTATCACCCGGAAAAGTTTGGGATAGAATCCATTTTAACTTATGGTAGTAGTGATATCTTGGACATGGTAATTTTTAGGAAGGGGGTGTGAGGGGGAGGAGGAATGGCTATAAAATATAGTTATGGTCATCAGTAAATGGGAAGTGGGATGACTGTTCAGTTAGGTATCTTATTCAAATGTTAATTTCCAGCCAGTCAAACCACATTACCGGTATTTTGAGAAATAGGCTGTTTATATTTTAGGGGGTTTATATTTTTTTTGCCCCCATATAAACACTTCTGTGCAGCTGATCTCAGTTTAAGCGTGATGTACAGAAATAAATTCATTCAGTGATACGCTTTAGCAGTAACCAGCTTTCAGATGCCTATATTATGAGGTTCAGTTGTAGAGATTTGCTGTGCAAAGACTTTGTAAATAATAAAATTTGTTTAAAAGTCTCCATTATAAAGATCAAAGTATGGAGCTTAATGAAATGTTATGTTGGGTCAGTCTCTTCTGTTTTGATCTTCTGAAACAGAACCATTTTTTTTATTAAACTGTATTCACTTACTCTGTAGCTGTTTTCAGTTTTTTCATTGCAAATTCAGCTTTGTTAGAGTGGTTCTGTGGTAACTGGTCTTTTGTGGCTCCTACAGAATCTTCATAGGTTTTGCTATGACTTTTTGTTTAAACTGAGCCATATTTGAAAAATATTTATTCATTTGGTTTCTGCAGATGGTCATGTCTATATTAGCTCCCTTCATATATATCAAATACTGGTATGTTCTGTACTGAAGATTGAAGAATCTCATACATGAGGGGGAAATTGCTGTTTATTAGGCTTCCTTGTAGGGTTGATGTCCAATGTTAATTTTATCTTTTTTTAAAGACGTCAGTCATAATCCAATGAAAAGCTGTCTGTAAAGAATTTCCTTTCTTAATAATATTAATTCATTTTGGGATGAAATTCAGAATAGGTAGGAAAGGCACTGTTTCATAAGTTTGTGTGTATGTGTGATTTTTTTGGGGGGGGGTTATAATTTTAATATCATTTATGTGTCCTTTAACAATGACAAACTCTTGCTTTCATTATCAGATTTTTAACTGAAATATTCATGTATACATAAAAATGTTTCTGGATGATAACAGCATGACTGAATATGTGGTCATATTTCATGTGTGTTTCATGCTGCTCACATGCCTTTTCGATTTTCAATTGTTCTTTTTAATGTGACTTTTCAGTCTGCATTATGTCTTGTCAATAAAATGGCTTCTTGTAGCATGCAAATTCATTGTACTGGTATTCATATTTTTATTAATCTTGTTAATATGATGGATGTAGAATTTGAGAGAAGAGTGAGAATGAGACTGTTGAAGTGTCTACATAAACACTGTCATGGACATTTATCTAGAGTGAGGAGATTAAAGATTGTTGGCAATCCAATGTTGGATGTTAGGAACGCAAATGGATGGTTAACACAAAAGGGCACATCTCTATACCAGCAGACAAATGGTAGTGTCTCTGTTCTTGTTTGATGGCAACTACAAGATAATAAAATAGGCAAAATAAAGACTGGAAGTTGCTTACCAGTCAAATGTTGGGGGGAAAAAAAACTTCACTTAGTCTATGATTAACAGTATCAATATCATCATTACACAATACATGTACATTCATGCTTATCGACCTTTATGTACTGATTGTTTTGTGTTGTTCCTGGCTGCCTTCATTGCCTCTTCCTTGTTGAGTCCTGTAATGTCCTGTTGGGAAATATCCCTTTACCTATCCCACGTTTACATTCTTTCATTGGTTCGCTTTAATTGGACAGTGTCCTTCCCTTTCATGTACAGCCTTCCCCTCATTAAACACTCTTTTTCTTTCTTTTTCCTTTCCTCTTTCCTATTATTCCTTCCTTTGTTGATTCTCTATTTTTATCCCATGTCCCGCTCCTCAGAGTTTTGATGCTCCTCATCTCTGTCTTCTCCCCATCCCCCACCATTGAAAACTTTTGGCCCCTTTCCATCCTTATTTTACGCTATTTTGTCGTCGTTTTGAAATACTCCTTCCCCACTCTCATCATCCCCATATCTGTGTGTGATGGCAATTTCGTAGTGTGTTATAAAATAATTAATTAGTACCGAATCGAAAGAAAACGCATACTATTTAAGTTGTGGAAATAACGTCTTTGTTGTGCGCCTTCCGCGCAACCCCCCAAAAAAAAATATGATCGAGACGATTAGAGCTTTACGAAAATATAATTATTATGGCCACCATTTTTTGTTCATAGTTCTCCTGTAGGCTAGGATTTTATTCTCTCTTGGGTTTTGGTATTGTTTGCGCACAATACATAATAATTGTGTATTGGTTACCGGAAGAAGATGGCTGCCGCAACCCTCTGCTTACCCGTGCAATAGAAATAAGGCAATCTAATTCAGGTAGTTTGTATCATTTTACCCAGCTGCTGTCTTAAGGCCAAGTATTATAAGGTTTACATCAGAGAGTTTTTAGTCAATATTGAGCCTTAGTCTCCATTAGTCCTACATACAGTATGGGAGTGCACGCAAAGCAATGGCAAATATTGGACAGACTGGTGGCACTGGTGCTGCGATGGGCACTAGACGGGTTGATTGGAGGTGGCGGGAGATCGCATCAGGCGTCTTTCCCTGGCACTGATTCAGAAGTGTGATGCTGACCAATCTTTCTTTCAGAAGTGTGATCTAGACGTGTTTTATTTTATCAATAGGCTTATTTTCATGCAGATCTAGTCTAGATCTCAGTCCAGACTAGAGAGCTAAATCTATTATCTAGTCTATATTATAATTATCTAGTCTAGTCCCTATAATCTGTAATGTATTGTAAATCTATTCTAGACAAGTCTAGAAATAGGCTGGTAAACCACTGATTTCCTCAAAAACTACAAATCTCATACTGTGGTGGACTAACAAAAGAAGACATGACAACTTTTCCAGATGTTAAACCAATGTTGGGGCCCTCTCTAATGGCAGCATCGATTCCATGACTTGTGTATGACTAAATGAACTGTATCATTGGTGCTGTCATTAGAGATAGCTGTTAATGGAACATATTTATTAGATACAAGAGTTAAATTAAAAAACTGAAGGCTTTAATCAAAGCACTTGACCATTGGGATCTCATAATTTGCATCCCTAAGTTACCTGGCCAAAGAATTGACCTCCAATTGCTCTACTATTTAATTTTAATAATACTGTATATTTGAAAGTAAACAAAAATCCCATAGATGGGAAACACACAAACATCATTTGTGTTTTTATATTCCTGGCAATTTTTGTCCAGTAGGTATTACTTGTATCTTGTTCAAGGTATTTTAATCTTTCATTAAAGAATTCATGTTTATATTATATAAATCTTGAAACTGTGAACTTTTTCTAGGATTCACAGCATGGTTTCGCAGCCCATAGATTGTGTACTACATAATTGCGTCAGGCCATGGAGTATTTAACACAGATTTATCAGTCATTTGATATTGATATCATTTTCTTATATTACCATATAGTGTGTAAGGAATTTGATAAAGTGCCCCATGAAAGACTTCTGATAAAGTTGAAGCAATTAGGAGTTAGTATTTTCTGTTATTTTAAAGATTTCTTAGTGTAAGACAACAAAAAGTAAGAATAAATACAAGTTGTTTTACTTGGACAGAAGTTACAAGTAAAGTCCCATAAGATAGCATCCTGATACCAATACTTTTTACAATATATTCAATTATGATCTCCCAGACAAACTTATATGAACAAGTGTAAAATGTTTGTTGATAATACAAAAATAATGAAAAGCCCTGAAGTTGACCTACAGAGTGACCTAAACAAAAATCATGAAGTAGAGTGAAAAGTGAAATGAAATTCATATCAGATGTGAAGTTTTACACATTAGATATAATGAGAACAAAATTACTTATGCAGTTGTGAGCAGTCAGGAAGTGTGATAGGGTCACGGGTGAACACTAGGCTTGCACGTAAAAGTAGGGACCGATTCATGTAGTAGGTATTTAAGAATTAAATTGCTGTGAAGTAAGCGTTCCTTAGTGTAGTGGTAACACATTCAGACTTACAAGCTGAGAGGCCCAGATTCAGTTCCCGGCAGGGACAGGAAATTTTCTAGTGTAGGTTTTTTGGCCTGTCTTCTCAAACTTGATCCTTCACAGTAATTTGGTAAAATCCCTGGTGACACACTTCCCTTAAATAATATGTAACATCCTCAAGAAAATTATCAGACTGAGCTCACATTCCTCCCCCTTAATAATAAAGAAAGAATATTATATTATGCCTTGCCACCCAGTTACATTTGGCGACGTCGGCAGGATGTCTCATTGGGGCCTTGGGTATGCAGTAACAAGAGTAGAGGGTTCTCTAACCCATAAGCAGAGACATGAGACAACGTGGGAGGTAGCATTCTAAGAGCTGAGATGACCATATAAGAATAGCCTCAGGTTTATTATGGACAGTATGCCGATGGAGTTGAGATATAATATAAGAATGTCCTCATACTCATTGAGAACTGTAAGTTGTCATGAGGACATAACAATAAGCAGGGTGGAGTGTGAGCAGGCAGAAATGTGTGATAGGGTCACGGATGAAGACTAGGCTTGCACGTGGAAGTAGGGACCAATTCAGGCAGTAGGTATTTAAGAATTAAATTGCTGTGAAGTTAGTATTCCTGTAGTATAATGGTAACACATGCAGACTTGCAAGCTGAGAGACCCAGATTCGATTCCCTGCAGGGGCATCAAATTTTCTGGTGTAGGTTTTTTCAGTCCATCTTCTCAAAAGTGATCCTTCACAGTAATTTGGTCAAATCCCTGGTGATATATACTTCCCTAAAGTAATATGTAATATCCTCAAGAAAATTATCAGATTGAGCTCACATTCCTCCCCCTTAATAATAGAAAAAATACTACAGTATATTATGCCTTGCTACCCGGTTACACAGGGGACACAGAAGAAGGGAGGTTGCTTTTATTAAATGACATGACAGGTAAAGACATAGGAGTCACTTTTAATAATAAGTTAAATTACTTAAGTGATTCAGCTTGAGGTTGCAGGAGCCAAATTGTAATAGCTTCTTTGAGCCATTTAATAAAAATTTTTTCTCTAACCACAGGAACGTTCCGAGATGGCCAAGACTAGTCTGCAGGTCTGGTGCCACCACTGTGCTTAAATTATATACTGTTTACAGTGGGGGTTCTTTGGTTAGATTTTTCACAAGTTTAAATTACATGAAAAGGGGTTAAAAATTTGGCCTTCTTTTGCAGATCACAGGTCCGCACAAATGAAATCCGCTGAAGCCATTGGGAAACACTGCCTGCAACAATTATTTTTTTACAAATTCAAAACTGAATTTCACCACTTTTGCGGTGTGGTTTCATGTTATATGATTATTTTATACTCTGCTACTAACGACTCGGATAGTCCAGGTTTTTTTTTACCAATTAGGCTCCTGCAACCTTGAGGCTCTTCAATGATACCTGATATCTAATGTCCGTCCAGAAGAAAATTTCTTAAATAAGTTACATAGATTTATGTGGCTTGGGTCAGTTATAGCCATGTAGAGTTTTATGCCATAAATTACAGATCAAGGAATGAAAAGAATGACTGGTAGAAGACCCAAAGGGTAAACTAACACAGTGCTAAATACTCAGTGGAGGGCATTCATAATCTTCACAAAAGTATGATCTTGAACAGATAAAAATTTGTTCACAAAGGTGATGCCATATCCATTATATATATGTACTCCAAACATTGTTAGCTTTATATGTGCGTGTCTGGTAGTTTTGTCCATTGGTATTACTGGCATTCCAATTAGTCCAGTAACAGAGAAAATGGCTGGTAATATATATAACAATGGTGAGGGATAGCATCGTTACTCACTCATTATTTTTGTAAAGAGGCACGGTATGGGCTTATTGTGTTAATATTTCATACCTTGTTACATGCAAGCTCAGTTTTTGTTATCCGCTGCACTGTTTGAAGAGTTATAAGCACACTACTGTAAAATTTTCCACATATTGACTGTCTATTTTGTGCTGTAAAATGTTATATAGTTTGAAGTTACCTGTACCACGAAAGTGTATGCAATATATAAAGAATCTTTTTCTGCATTACATGAAAAAATCATTTTGATAATGTCAAACAACACAATATGAAAGAGTATTCCAAAAATAAAAGAAATTCATCAAGCAGTTTTTGAGGAAATCAAAGATTTATCAGCCCCTCTCTAGATATATAGACCATTGATCTAGATCTAGGTACTGATTAGAATAGAGGGTTACTCTTGTATTTGCCAGGTCAGAAAAGCTGAAAGCAAAGAGAAACACAGTTTACAGTCGTAACAGTAGTCACTAGGAAAAGTTTCAGAATGCTTCTCACAATCTAGATCTAATCCTGAGATGGGGTCCCTAACTCTATAATATAATAATAATTATTATTATTATTAAACTATAATAATGTGTGTGTATGTGGGTGGGGATGTATTATTACATGTGTGTGTGTTCGTGGTTGCTTGTGGGTGTGTGTGTGGAAGTATGTGCATGTGTATGTGTGATAGCGAGGGAGTGTGTGTGTTTACATAGATATTTATGTTTTGTAAGCACACTGTAACAAGGCGTGGACAAATAAAGTTATCCTTATCCTTATAATATAATATGATATAATATAATTTAAGATACTGTCAGAATGCTAGTGATCAGCGCCTATAAATGGCAGCGGCACTGTATGCTCCCCAGGGAGTCGAAAAAGTCCAAGAGTGATCAGGCCTGCTGGGGTAATGATAGTGTGAGGTCGCATGCGCGGGCATTAGCCTGGATACGAGACTTATAAACCGCATAATTATTATTATTTATTATAATTTAATTTAATATAATATAGTATAATATGATATAGTATAATATAATATAATATAATATAATATAATATAATATAATATAATATAATGCCATTTGAGATGGAATTCCTACCCTCTTCTAATTCCCATAGAAACAGGAATATCAGTCTAGACATATGAGAGATGTGTGGAATTCCTGTAAGGCAGTTTTGATAAAGATTTCAAAGTTCTTAGTGGACAATAAAAACTGCAACTACATGTTGAGCAAGTTTAGCTGTTGTTAGGCCCTTGCGCATAATATGAGAGGAGCTCCTGCTGGAAATACCAAATGCAGACCTACTAATGACCACAATTTTTTTTTAGGCACTTTAGCAGTGGTGTCCACAGTGATGCCGCATGTACAGTCCATTAAAATCAGTCAACATATCACCATAACATTAACAGGACTACAGTGATGAGAAGATCTCTTGCAAATGATGTATAAATATGATTTATAACAGTTATATCTTAATCCTATTGCCACAGGGATCCTGATCCTAATACCCAACATAACAGTCCTTAAACTTACTGCCCATAGAGATCGGAGTATCAGTCAAATTGGGGGCCCTGCCCAAATGCCCATCAAGACATGAATTATCAGTCAAGGAAAGTTTCTAACTGTGATGCCTATCAAGACATGAATTTCAGTCAAGGAGGGTCTCTTTCTCTTAATGTCCATTGACACAGGAGTATCAGTTGAAATGGGTCCTTAACCCATCAAGACAGGGGTATTAGTCAAGTTGAGTCCCGAAACCTAATGCCTAGATTGCAATAGGAATATCAGTCAAATCAGGGACTCATCTAGGCATGAATATCAGTCAAGGAATCTCAGTCAAGTCTAATGTTCGTCAAGACAGGAGTATCAGTTGAGGTGGTTCCCAGACCCTATTGCCCATGATATCAGTCAAGACAGGGGTCCCAACCCTAATGCCCATTAATGTGCCCAACTGATCAGCATAATTACATTACAACTAAATTATCACTCAAACACTGAATTCACATAGTATTTAGCCAGTCAGGTTTAACCTGCAATCAGAAATGAGCTTTTTTCAATAGTCACTAAAGAAATTTCATTGGTTTTCAAACCTGGCAAGTATTCGGGTAATGGAATCAATTCCATGAAGGTATTGAAAATACTGTACCTCACTTATTATGGAGTGCCCCTGACCAGAGACAGTAGGAAGTATCTAGGAACTCCCCACCTATGCCACTGTTCTCATGAGCTCATTTGCCTGTATGTAGGAATGGTTTATATCACACTTGACATGTTAATGCTACTTCTGGGATGCACATGTATCTTTCATAGCAGGATGCACATGTACAGTATTTATAAAATACAGTCGAACACGCTTAAACCGTAATCACTGGGCCCGCGTATATGATTTCGTCTTAGCGCTATTTCGGTTTAGATGTTCCAGTGCAAAATCAAGGGAAGTAACCACCATCGCGGACTTTCTGAAATTGGTCTCGGCAGGCCAATATGGTGGAGAGAGTGAAATTGGGAATTCCGTACTTGCGGCAAATTTCACTTTTCGACAGCTTCTTCTCATCAACTTCATCGATAAGTTTTAACTTGAATTCCAATGAATACGCTTGCTTTCTTTTTGACATTTTTCGGCAGTTCAGTGGCTCACGTATAATCAATATCAAGGTCAGGAATGAAGAGAGGTTTTATCTAATGAGCATGAGTGTTATCAATGTTACGAACCTCCCGCGGCCTTTCATCCAGCATTATTTATTTCATCTCGCCCACGTCATGACTAATCGTTCTTGACCAGCCGCCTCACTCCTCTTTTTGGTCGCAAGCGAGCGAAGAGAGCTAAGAGATTTGGGGGAGGGGGGGGGAGCATTATTAGACACTAAGCTGTTGCGCCGCAGGGCCCACCCGCTCTCCTTAGACCTACTCCTCACGTGGCTATTTCTTTTCGCCGGACAAAGACAGCGAAATGTAACAATCTCGGTGTTGATGCAGACCTGATAATGGGATGAGCGGGCGGCTGGCTGAGAGATCGGGGATTTCGGTTCAGCCGTGTTACTGCATCTTGCGGTTTCGGTTCATCGCTTCTTCTGTTACTTGCGTAAAGAGGGAGAAAAGTCGGGGATTTATTTTTCTTTCGGTTTAGCCGTGGTTTCGGTTCAGCCGTGTTCGGTTTAAGTGTGTTCGATTGTATCTTTCATAGTGAAGGGGTTAAGAAATGTGATCATAACTTTCTTTCTATATTTACAGTATATTTAATCAGTACCGATCACTTCAGTATCTACGAAGTCCAGAAAGCTAAAGAGAAAACACAATCATAACATGGCCAGATCAGCTCAGTTACTTCACACTTTCAGTTTACTTTGTATTCAGCCAAAGAGGCTTGACCTGCTGACATAGAAATTGTCTCTTTAGGAATTTGGACAAAAATCTCTATAAGTTTTCACACCTGGCACTACTTACAGATACTGGAGTAATCAGAAAATACTGAAAACTTGATTGAGTCCACACATTTCGTAAGAATCTGGGTAGGGACAAGGCTAGAGAAGCAAAGGCAAACCTGAGAAATTCATAGATAATTATCTTGTCTGGGATTGTCCCAAGGGTCCTTTTTTTTTTTGCTATCCCTACACCCAAATCCCAGCCAAGCATTAAAGATGAGAGAGTCCCTGGGTATTGCCATGCAAAAGATGTAGAAATCATGAGGGCATTAGGTATTGGATTTTCCTTTAACTTTAATTCCATTTTTTTTTTAATTCAATAATGGATGAATTATATGTGCCACTAAGGTAGCATTAGTGTTACATGTCTGGATTGAGGAGGAAATGAAGAAATATTAGTTCTGGACTTCGTTCTTGAACTTGAAGTTTGTCTCTGGGTGATGAAGGTTTAGGTCAGGTGGAATCTGGCCTTGGGCCACATACTTGTTTAAGCTCAGCACCAGAGGACAAGAAAAAATGTTTCTGGAGGGAAAATGGGTGCATGATAAAAGAGAGGAGAGAAGGAGAGATTGAACTTGATAACAAAGCAAAATTAGACGCTTAGCCCTTTTCACAAATGGATCAGTGCCAAAAGGTGAGACAGGGTTCTGGATAAGAAGGGTGGGCTAAAATCAAATCTAAAACAAAATTTATCATAACTGCATTGAAAATAGTAGACAGACAAATTGCTTTATTAGGATTTATTGACAAGACATATATATATAATGTGTATCACTGAAGAACCTCTTAGTCTTAATCTTACGAAAAAGATTTCAGTTGCAGATCAGGTTAGACACCCATAGAGATAATCGAAAAATATAAATACTTTTCATTATTAATTAGTGAGACTAATTCTTTATTGTGAGAATGCATTCAGAGCGATTTCTGTGGTCACAGATTGTAACATTAAGCAATGAAACCCACATGACCAGGATGGCTGCTTTTCATACCGGGTTTGCTAGAAGCCATTGTATTGTGTACAAGTTAAACATGTTACCCACTGCTTTTGAGATGTGTCAAACAGATAACTTTTTATAAATACATAGAGCCTGGGAAGAACCACACATTTTTATTTAGCTAATCACACCTGGTAGGCACATCATGGCATCTATCAAAGGCAGTGGCAGGTAGTAGTCTGAAGACACAAACACCAATGTCATGCGGACTAAAAAATGGAATGCATCAGTAGGAGGGTTTCTTAGTGCTATGTTTACGACACAAACTAATTTTAAAAAATATTACAAGGTCAGATGGACTAACAAAACCATCAAAAGGACTGCTTTTTTAAATATCTTTATGGAATTCTGGACTGAAATAGCCGAGTTGTGTTTCTTCAAAAGTGGATTGAGTTGTTGTTTTTTCTTAAAATATATCTTATAATTTGATTGCAATTTCAGTAGCCTGCAGAAAATTTTTTTTAATCATTGTTTGCCGGGAACAGGTCTAAACTAAGTCAAAAGGTTTTTATGTAAGGTAGAGACAGGCACATATATGACAAAAAAGGGAGAGAACACGAACATTCTAACATAGATCTGTAAACCCAAGGTGCTTTGTCACCACTCACTGCATGATCAAGGTTGATGTCAGATCGAGTTGATACAATCTTAAGATGCCAATGTTTTTTTGTGGGCTATATAAGGTTTTACACCTCTCATTAATTTATCCAGGGGTCTCAAGCCAAAATACTTTCTAAACATGTTGATTAGCTTTTCCTCCAAATTTTGACTCAAATAAAAATGCCTCTAAACCAGTTAGATTTTGAGAACTTAGGCAGTGAAGCAGGCTACCCAGTATTTTAGGCCTTTTCACTCAGTAAACAGGGTAACCTTTCCCACCCAGCAACAACCACAGAGTTTATGCTTGAGTGGCTAAATCTTATCTATTCTATTGTCTACAAATATATTTCCACCTACCTAAGCCTATAAAGTTCAAATTTACCCCCTCCCCATGGCCAGTTTTCTGATTTTATAGGGACTATTTAAAATGGCATATTTTTATGCCAGGTGTTATTGGCATCTTCATACCTTAAACAGAGGCAGAGAGATGCCCACCTGGCACACCCAGCCAAAACAGACAAAAGTGCCACATTTCAAAGAACATGTCACACAATTCAAGCAATCAAATCAATAGCTACATGAAAGACCATTGTCAGATTGGCAATAATGCTATGTCGTGTAAACTGCTCTTGCAAGACAAATGATGAGAGATGGTAGTTATAATCATCGCAGACATGCCTCTTTTTACACTTTTCAGTAGTGCATGAATTATGACCCTCACAGACATGCCTCCCCTTACACTTTTCAGTAAGTTGGCAAAGGAAAACTGCAATTTTGACTGATAATAACAATTTACATATATTATAAACATTGTGTGGATATAATAGAAAGTTCCTTCCATTATTTGCAAAACATTTATCTTGACTGGAACTAAATAAGTAAGGCAAAAAAACTATAACAATTTGACAAATTTAATACACTAATTTTCGGACTGGCGTCCTTCTTCAGATGTAGGAAATAAATGAACTAAGAATGACGTCATAAAAAAAAATAAAAATATTGATCAATAGTCGTGAGAAAGCTTGAACAGCAAAGGAACGGAAACAAGGTGAACAGTAACAATGAAAGTGAATAGTTGAACAGGACTCAGCAAGTATACAATAATTTCTTTACAACCAGACGAAAAACCATACCTATTTACTATCAGTATCACTAACTTAAACACACGTATTCTAACTGTCACACAACCCCCTCCCCACTCTTCTCTAAAGATCTTTATCCCTCTCCTCATTTTATCATGAATTGTATTTGGGGACTTAACAACAATGCAGTATGAAATGGAAAAATGAAGTGAAGCAGTAATGTTCGAGATGTATTGAAATTGTTACTCATGAGCTGGTTTGATATTAGACGGACATTTTAATATGTTGGTTATAAAGAATGTTCACAATAATGAAAATAAGTCATGTAAACCTCCTCACCAACAGAAAAAGCATATCAAAGAAACACTTACTTCACTATGCAATCCCTTGAAAATAGCATTTAATTGTTGAAGCTCAATTCCAGGATGTAACACTAACAGTTATATCAAGAGATTAGGATGTTGTTAGAACTTGTCACCATGTAGATTGGTACTGAGAGCTTTGGCAAAACCTGGGACTCTCCCAAGATGTGCTGGAGTCAGGGGTAGAACTAGAGAATAAGAACCATCCTTGGAAGAGATCCTAGACAATATCTAGGGACTCACTCAAGGAACCAATTCTTTTTCATCACTACCTCAGGAGTGAATGATGATATGACCCTGAGGAACTTTCCCTCCCATGCCTGGTCATCCTGCCAAATTTGATAGTAAATAAAGTGAGCTAGTGAATAGATATAGTTATGTAGTTAGGAGGTGTTCAGTATATTACAGGCTTCATTGTGTGACTTCTCTCGTTATCATTTTCCACAGGAATTAATGGATGCAGTGATTAAAATCTACTGATGACAGGAGAGTGACCTTAAATAAAATTTCTACTACATGTAGAAATTTTCAAGTGTTTACAATGGCAGACAGAATTAGGCAAAGTCGTTTAGCTCGCATTGAACCTTATTTGCCTGGACTAAGGTATTTGTGTGTTACTCTTGTCTTGGTTTTTCTGTTTTCTGAACTATTTGAATTACTAGCCTATTTTGCTAGTGTATTGCAAGGCTGAAGTATCCTAGAACTCTTATCAGCTAACAGAATACTGTCATTTGATAGAACTTTGCCTGTGCAAGAGACCCTTGTTTCTGATTTTATTATTTTTATACTCATAGTACAAGTAATAAGATATAACTGGCTACAATAAGTATGAAAAAAAGTGTGGTCTCAACATGTGGTTCGTTAATGACAATTCAATGAGAATGTTGACAACATGGATGGTCAGTTTTTCAGAAACTTTACAATATAATCTGTTTTTATTGGTTTTTCTTTTTTTGTCATATAAGACTAGTTCTTACTTTAAATCTTTTTTGTTGTTTCCTTTTATTTCATATCCGTCCCAACAATCTCAGGAGGAATGAAGAGCCAAGGACTAGCAATAAGGTAATAGTGAGTAAAAATGAAAATACAGTACCTGTTTAGTGTTACTGTTTTGGTTGAATGTCAGTAAAATTTAGTAGAGAAATACGCCAAGTCTCAGTGATTGTTTAAATGTTCTCTGCTTTGTTTACTCTATCATTTGTGTGAATGCAAGGCAAAGTATTGTGACGGCATATTTTAAATGACAGAGATGATTGCTGTTGTGCAGATCACTGAGGAGTTAGTTAGGTCCACCTTTCATCCATTATATTTTCTTCTGTAGCACATCATGTCAGTTACATGTTGTGATAAAAGATACCTGATGTTGAAATCACCTCTTGTTTTTCCACAGCCAAATCTTCTAATGTTGATGCAAGACCTAAAGGATGAAGGCAACACTCTGTTTAAGGAATCAAAGTTCAAGGAGGCCTGGCAACACTATTGCTATGCCCTGTTTATAGCCAGACAGCTAGAGCGGACATTTTATCATAGTGTGGAGAAAGAATTTTTGGCTACCCTATTTTGCAATGCAGCACTTTGTTGTTTAAAGACTGTAAGTATTGTGATATGTGATCAAAGTTGCTTTGAACAGGTATGCAAGATTTAAGTGTCTGATGCAAGAACAGGGTGACACCAAAGAAAATTTGCCTTCATTTGCTTCAATACATTTGACAATAGTCAATGTTTACATAAGCAAACTTTATAATATGGAGAATAAATAATAAATAATCTATAAATTTCAACACAGTAATGTGATTATTAACAGAGTAACGATTCTTTAAGAGTATTAACCACAATTTGAAATATTACATAAGGAGTGCAAATATTGCACAGTTTGGTGAAAGAGGATTGGAAGTCATATGGAACGATTCAGAGATTTGAGAAGATATTTCAAACAGGAGCAAAGCATCTAGGAAATCAATATAAAATATTTATTCTGTAAATTCACAATTTAATTGTCTGTGGAAACCTGTGTTTATCAGAACCAATATATGGTGAGTTTAGATTACAGTTAGGCAAGGGTGGGGTATAGTTTTAGTTCCAAGTAACATGAACATGGTTTATATCTTTGCCAGTTGTATGGCTGAATCACATATTTCATCAATTTTGATGGTGTTGGAGACACCAAATAATACTACAGATTGGCTACAGGAAAAGTACTGAGCATCTGCTAATTGTTCATATTTTATATTGATTACATATAGATTCTAAATATTTTTGTTTCTATATTATGGACAGAAAAACTATGAAGAGGCCCTAAAAGATGCAGATATGGGTAAGTTTCACGAGGCATTTTTTTTTAAATTTTACTGGGAGATGCCTCTTGACTGATGTGCATCACTTATAGTTTTTTTAGTTTTGGTTTTTTGTTGGGTTTTTTTTTGGGGGGGGGGGGGGGGNNNNGGGGGAATAGGAAAGTCTTTGATTCTACTTGTGAATAAAATATTTAACCTTATCATCACTAGTGTAAGAGAGCAAGTAAGTTTTGGCTGAGAAACCAGCATTACTAGCCAGGAATCACTATTATTCACAGTCCTTGCAAGCAAGGTACTACACATCAGAATTATTATAATGAAAGATTATGTAAACTATTTATCAGTAATGCTTGCTCTTGGCTAGAATCATTCAATGAAACTGCATTGGCCAAGTCTGTTAAAATGTAGGATCTCTATTACCGGCGAAAAAAATCTCAGTTATTTGAACTTCAGAGTTTGTGCAGTCTTTATTTTGGCTGTGTGTCAAGTTATGCATTTTAGAGTGGGGGAACTGTATATCTGATAAAACTGGGCAATATTGTGAAACACAACTTTGATGGCCAGCAAGCCATTTGTGTGCATCCTATAATGCAGCAAAGTATCATTCTTCAAAGCAGGAAACCACAGCATGTGATGAAGGCTGAAATGAAACAAATGCACCATGTAATATATAACTGAGGAAACCTAGGCTTGGGCTTGCCAGTCTGAATATTGTACATTCATCTGACAGAAACAGCTTTCTTGTTTGTTTTTGACATTGTCATACTGTTTCCATTTTCCTGAAGCTATTATTTTTTATTCTTCTCTTCTTTCCAAGACTGACTTGCTTGTAAAGTTAATGTTGTATTTATTTTCAGCCCTTTGCTGCCAGAAGATGAACATTAAGGCTATGTATCGTAGATGTATCGCTCTTAAGGAACTAGGTAGACACAAGGAAGCATTAGACCAGGCTATAAAAGGGAGAGACCTGGATGCTAAGGTATGTCCTTATTGGTTTCTAACATTATTCATATGAATGTTTCAGTTACCTTTCTTTTGTTACAAGAATAATCTACCTGCACAGCATAATCCTATACAAGACAGTTTAACTTTTGAATTGAAATGTAAAAGAACAGATAGATATTGACAAAAAAATGTTCAGCAAATATGCCGTCCTTAGTAATAACAATTAATATCTAGAGGAGAAAATCATACTAAAAGTGAACAAAAAATTGAATGAAGTGGAAAGAAAGCACAACTGCACCTGAAGAAGAGAATAGCAAAATGGGGAGGGAAGAGTGAAAAGAACAGGTATGGAGAGGAGAAAGGGCTGTCTCTGAGGGCAAGCACATGACTGGCTTGCAGTCAAGTACGGATCATACATACATTCAAGTTGTAATTATTGCAGGCCATTTTATAACTCCCTTCCTTGAGAACCAGAATTATGCCAATGGAGCAGATTTGTTTCCTTCGGTTAGGGTGATACATAATTATATATAACGATGCTCATGTGCCAGTTTTTTCTGGATAAGGGGAGATTGTGTCTGTTTATCCCTTTCGACTTTTTGTTGCATTGGCAAAAGGAGCATTTATGATTAGTGATTTTTTTTTTCTTTATGTGTGTGTGTGTTGGAGTGTAAATGATGATGAAAGATATTTATGTAACCAGGGTTGATACTGCAAAGGATTGTGAAATTAAAAGTTCATTGGCCATTTCACCTGTAGCATTTTCTCTCTCTCTCTCTCTCTCTCTCTCTCTCTCTCTCTCTCTCTCTCTCTCTCTC
>JAWQUT010000025.1:1358366-1384274 GCA_033807755.1 Ellobium chinense | reverse complement strand
CTCTCTCTCTCTCTCTCTCTCTCTCTCTCTCTCTCTCTCTCTCTCTCAGCATGCATGTTTACACATGGACAAGCATAGTGCATGTGTGAGATATATCTGGAAGGGACCTGCATCATGATGTTCTTAATAGGTAGTTGTTTATCTGTCCAGTGGAAAATTGCATTTCAAACCCCCAAAATTTGCTTAAAATTCTGCAAATATTGCTTCGTAACTTCGTTATACTGTATTTATAACCACATCACAGGTTTACTCTTGAAATGTAAAACGCAACACATTTTCTCTGTCCCTGTTCACACAGTAGTGCGACACTGGCAGAAAAAGTGCAATGTTTGGCCAAAATCAGGAAAAGTTGCAAACTTGCAACTAGGCTTCAAAAATGTGGAAATTTGTGATAATTTTCAACTGCAATTTTCTGGGGCAACAGGTTAATGAGTCTACCAGTGCAGTAGAATCAGTGTTACAGTAGTTGTAGAATACTAGAAAGTAGTAGGATACAAGATATACAAAGAGTTGCTGTGTAATCAGGGCACAACCTGCATGTCACTATGTCCACCAAGTTTTCATAGCATTTTTTCTTCCAGTGGACTTGCTGTTTACTTGCCTTTGCTTTATTGTGTATGCTCTTTGAAATATTTAAACACATCAGCTGTGAAGATCTCATCATTCACCATGTTTCACTATCATACAATACAGAAAGACATGCTATCCAAATTTCAGTTCAGTCCTGGTGTAATGGCGACTTTTTTAAATAGATCACTGATTGGCTACTATCCATCACGGGTTACCAGATAGTGATAATGGGGATTTTCATGTCTACAGATGTGAGCTCTTGAGTCGCTGCAAGATAGAAACCTTCCCAGAATAACATTAGTATATTTAAAGGTACATGTGGTCAGGCAAAGCAGACAAGAAACTACTGTCAATTTTGTAGAAACTGCATCATGTAATTGACCTTTCAGGTATGAAAATACCAATGTTTTATTTTCACTGTTGGATATATGTGTGGTGCTCTAGGAAAACCCCTCGGAAGACACAAATACAGTCGACTCCGCTTAATCGACTTTTCCACTTAATCCCTTCATTTCCCAGGGAACCGAATTTTTTCTCTATAAAAATCACTGGATAATCGCCAATCACTCCTGATAATCGACCACTCTTCAGCACCCATGAATTCAAAGATCAGCAATTGAAGGATTACAGTTGACAAACAAATATGTCCACAGACGGTTTAACTGCGCGACGGATGGCAGACCGGTTGACTGAGTGACAGCTGCCACAACGAAATAGGTCTGATAAGCCTTTCCTCCCCACCTCCCCCTCCCCTTGTCCCCCTTCATCCCACGCTACACACCATCACCATCGCCAGTCCAATAATACTAATGCGCCGAAAGCCATATAGTCTCCTCCCCCCACGCCTTGACTGAGCCTGTCTGGTGGATTTCGGCTAGATCAGAGAACGTGTCATGTGGATGAACGGTCGATCCAGACAGTGCCATTCTACTTCTTATTGTCTGCTGGGCTACTGCGAGATAGTCAGTGAGAGAGACCATGGAGATCAAATATTTTGTGCACCACAACACCGTCAAACTCGAGTCTGGTCTGAGTCTAGCGACGAGAAGGCGTCAGTGCACGGCATCAGACCATGATATCAAAGAAATTTAACCCCTTTACCAAAAATATGGCCGAAATTATCTCCTCCGCTTAATCGTTTCTCACCTTAATCGCCCACTTTTTCCGTGATCCTGAGGAAGGGCGATTAAGCGGAGTCAACTGTACTAGTTTTGAGATACAGATCCATAGAGTCAATTTTGGGTTATTCAATGGAAATTGAGATTTTTGTACCATATTAATCTATGACATTCACTCTCTCTCTTCTGTGGGAATATTTTTGCAAACTACGAACTAGAAATGCTTTGATTTTTTAATTATTTAAAGCACTCCTCTTTAGTACCAAGCAATGTTGATGCATCGTGTTGACATGCCTTACTAACCAACAAACACAAAATCTGGCATAGATTGCTTATATTTGTCTATTTTTCAGTTACAAGCATGTTTATTCCAATACTGTTTTCCTATATTTGTCTAATTAATGCATAAATTTTGCCATGATATAAGTAAATAGGCAAATGTTAAGCACTAATTTGAAGCACAAACTTTAGAAGCGTTTTTTCCATTTCTTATTTTTCAACCCTCCCTACATTTTAAAGAGCCATATCTTGAGACTTGTAAGAGATTTTGACTTCAAATAAATATTAAAATGCTCAGGAAATGTTACTGTGTGAGATAATTAATATATATATCTCAAAATGTAAAATTTGACTCATGTGGAGGGTTTTCCTGGCACACCACACATATTAAGTCTTACCATAAACTTATTCAAGGGTCTAACGCCAAAATACTTTCCACACTTATTGTTTAACTCTTCCTCCAAATTTTGACACATGGAAAAATGCCCCTAAATCAATTGGAGTTTGAGAATTTAAGCACCGAATCAGGTTACCTAATATTTTTGAGGAAAATCAACGGAGCTTCTTGTTTCTTTTGTTTTAGTGGTAATTTCATAAAGTTTAACTGTTTTTGTTTTAACTATTGTTTATGGTAGTTTTATTATGGATACATGCTAGGATGGATATTTGTCCCCATATTGAAAATCCTGACACTAATTGCAGCTGGCTATCAAAACCACCTGAGATGATAAGTGAACGCAAGAAACAAAACAACCAAAAAACAGAATCTGTCCTATAAAATTTTGAGACAAGAAATTACTATAATTAACCTGAAAATATTGTTCTACAACTTACAGTTAGGGAGGAAGCAAAGCCACAGAGGTCCACTGTGAAACATCATACTTTAATACAGCTGGGCTTTGAACACTCATATTCCAGGGGAATCTTTGCATAAGTTCAAGCTTGTTGACTGCTGGAATTCATGAGTGAAATTTGGTGTTGAGTATATAAGGGACATGTGACCCATGATCCATGACAAGACATAACATGTACTAGTATCTTGTACTTGTAACAGTGAAGTCTTTCTTTGTTTCCGGTCAAGTGGACAAGGGCGTTCCCCATTAAGAGCATGAAAAAAAGGGCAGAGTATACATCACCAACATCCATAATAAAGAAAGAAATTAATACCATCACGCCTTTTGAATGGAAAATAACATATGAGGCATTAACCTATGCTGGTGCCATTAAGAAAGATGTGGATTCCNCCCCCAAAAGAATAGGGTTTTAGACTCAGGATTACAAACATTTTATAACACTGGATATTTTCTTTACTTTTGGACAAGATGAAAAGGCCCTCCTTTAGGAAAGAAAACGGATGTGGGGGCTTTTAGAGTAGGAAACGTACTGTATCACTAACAGTAGATGAAATAATGTCACATACCTTGAACAAAGGAAAACACTCAGGTAATTAACCAGCGCTGGTGCTTAAGAATTTGAGAGCTTTCTGACGTTTCACTTGGATATTGCCATCAAACATTAGTGTAGTAAAAATCCATTTCCTGTTCACACTGCAGCACTCTTAATGCACAGCTCTGACCAAAATTATGGATACAGTTTTTACTGATTAGGCAGCTGCCTAGAATTATCTCGGTAATAGATTGTTATAAGGGTGACAGCATATTGCTGTGGTCACGTACATATACAAGTACATGAATGTATGCATGTCAGGAGCAGTACCTTGAAAGAGGTTTCACTTATAGACATTTTCTGCCATCCATATTTAATCCAGTTTAATAATAATTCAAACTAATGTCAGACCCCTTCCGTCATCACTTCATCTTACTGTATT
Organism: Ellobium chinense; assembly: GCA_033807755.1. Lineage (NCBI taxonomy): Eukaryota > Metazoa > Mollusca > Gastropoda > Ellobiida > Ellobiidae > Ellobium > Ellobium chinense. The sequence goes on along the minus strand of JAWQUT010000025.1, from coordinate 1,380,479 downwards.
TAAAAAAAAAAAAAACTTTTTAACTGTTACCCCTGCTTATTATAGGGAGGAGGATTTCAAGCAGAATAAATTATTTGTAATAAAGTAACGGTTGTTAAAAAAGAAGAAAGTTTAAAAGTTAATATTTCCATTTTTTATCCATGTTTGCACATGCATGTGTGAACTTCTTACCTCAACTGTGATGTAAGAGAACAGCAGAAAATTTACGCTCTAGATCGTAACAGCATTAAATGCTGAGTTAAATAATGACCTACCTAATTTCAATGAACTGGCCTCCACTCTTTTCTTGTGAGAAAAACGGCAGTTATCCAAGCTGCCGAAATTTAAGCATTATACATCGTCTCGTTGAAGGGAGTTCTCGGAAATCATGTAGGTCTATACTGAACTCCATGTTTACATCATGTAATGGATAAGCTTTTAGCTGTTCTACACCACAACTGCAGGCAATTAGGCAGCTGATTTCGTTGTCTGACTGGTCACACTGTCAGGACAGTGAGAAAGAGCGAGAAACCAGACACCTGTACTCAATACTGTTGCTTCCACTACGTTTGAGATTCCAACCTTCATTCTTCTCACCCAAACAAATAAAGAAATGCTTAACTCTTTTTAGTACGTGTCTACAAAATATATGTACATATAATTGACCGGAAAACCCCTTGCTTTTTTTTTAAAACGTATCCCGTTTCATTTCGTCAGTGTTGGGTGTGCCATCTGGTCAGTAGTAGTGGGCCGATCCCTCATTTTGAAAAGTCGACTTAGCTCGATCTTTTGGCGGCAAGGATCGCAAAGATCTACTAAAGTTCAGTGTTGTTTTTTTTTAACGCAAGCTTTTTCAGTTCTTGAGAGAAAGAAAGCCCATGGTAAAAGCTGGTAATGCAGTCGACTAAAGATCTGGCATGGCGACTCAGATGACGATCTATTTATACAGTGTCTGCATAAATCACCCTTCTCGTGCCTGGCATTGTTTTCTTGTAGGCCTCCAATGGATCGTTTCATTTTGGGTTTTTTTTTCATCCAGTTCCATTTATTGTTCTCATTTTATTAAGAGGAACACACGAAACAATATACATCATGGGACCATATGAAAAATAAAATGAAGTGTAATTTGACACCACTAAGTAAACTTATTATGAAAACTATGCGAGAAATCGAGGAGCGGATAGGTCAGTTCTTCTATAGTGGCATCTCATGTGGCACAGTGATTAATTACACACTGACACTCATACATGCACATAGAGGAGGACAGTAACACATATTATTTCAGAGCTCTTTGTCAACCAATAAGCATCGACGGTACCAAGCCAAACTTCGTCGTGTGCTTTATCACCCTACCCCTCCTTTCAGCACGTTCCTGCTTCCACTAACTCTTCTCCTTATTCCCATCCTTACTGTCAAACATAAACAACCTCACTATAGACGCTGCGACACTCAGCCCGCAATAACCTCGCAATGAACGTCCAGACCTACAGTTACTGGCCAGCGGTCACAGGAATGGTTAGCAAGTCAGACAATGCGCTCAGGTGGTCGAACTCCTTATCCGTAAAGGATTACGTGCTACTGACCTAAATTTAGTTACTAAAAATAGTGAAGACGTCAAGTGCCGGGGGTTGCCGGTCGTGAAGTTCGCAGTACGCATGTCTGAAACTGAAAGTGGGTGACGAGGAATTCCCGGAAGAACGAAACTATTACAACAAGCCTAGCCAGCTAAGCAAAAGGAAGGTATTGAGTTGGTAAGGATACTAGATCTAGCTGTAGTTTGGTAGTAGGGCATATTTTGCACCGAATGTTATCCCATATTTTACACATTTTCTTCAGTTTAATGTAGGAATATGTTTGAATTCTAAAGTAAAAGGAACGGAGAGACAGTTCGGATTTATAGCACGCCTCTGTAAGTCTGTTCTGCCGAGGACATGCACAGATGTGTTCAAAGGATTCCCAGAAACAACAGTCTTGGCGATCAGCACAGTCTCCCCACGTTATTCGACAACTATCGAAGAGTTAAATGAGTAGTTGGGGAAATGAAGTGGCAGACAGCGCATTGCCAATAACACAAATGAACATCAAATATCACTGTTGAATTTCATTTGGCGGGAATTGTGAAGTTAAATACTTAAATCTTGTGTATAGACCAGGTCTATAACGGTTAATGAGTTTTCAGTTTATGGACCAAAATGTTTATCGGTGGTGGTAGATCTCGTCTGGCTAACTACGGGGAATTAGATGGGGAAAATGGGGAGTATTTCAGATGCACTTTCAACGAAAAAGTTCCAAACTAGATCTAAATGTTTTTTATTAAGGATTGTGGCAGTGTTATGGTTATAAGTTATAACTAGCAGTCTTTACACTCTCTTTCACTCTTTTTTTTTTTTCCATTGTCTTGCTTGGGATATTCTCTGGATTTGCTAAAATTTCCATAGTGAGTGTGTACTGTTTTGGTCACAATAGTGCATTCCATAAGTCCTTGATAAAATTTATGTTTACTGCTGCCCCATATGAATAATATGAGAAGGCCTGCTAGAACTACTTTTTCTCTTTTCGAAATGGCGGAAGGGTACCCCACCTCCACCTCCAACAGTAAGCACTAAAAGTCAGTTTGACCAAGCAGTATCTTATTACGGTCTAAGTTTTTATGGAATGACAATCGCTACTGATTATTGGCTTGTGTGCTTAAGAGCAGGTTTCAAAATGCATCCATTAGGGTTTGTTCACAGGGGTTTTATGATCTCAGTCTGTTAGCTGTCAGCTCTAATTGCTATTTCCTCCCTTGTCATTCACATAAATTTGTGGCTCTAACTTCTTTGCCGTGGTGTATAAATTTTCTGAAATAGTGCAGTCCTGAAATATGTTAGATGATGTCAGCTGGAACAGAATTTCTCTGTTGTCACATTTGATTTTAGGACAATTGCTCAGTTCTCAGTGGAAAATTGGTAAAAAAAATTGTAATCCCTTAACTGAAATTAGCTCTGTTCGAATAGGTCATAAAGCTGCTTACCTATTCTCAGGCTGCTGACCTGCTGTTCGGTGAATTTAGTATTAACTGATTTGAAATACAGCTGCTTTACTTCTCATGGTACATATGAGGTTTTATTTATTGTCTCTTCAAAGTTGGAGCAGTTTGACTGGTCAGACTGAATGCATTGTGATTTTTCTAGTTGTCATGAACAACCCAAAGCTTCATTTGTGATTTATTATTTAAAAATAAAGAGGAACCTGTAAGTGTCATGGCAACCTCTATATATATGTGGCTCATAATAGCAGTCACCTTAGATAGATTGTTGTCTTACACTTACATTGTCTTTGGGGAAGAGGGTTTATTTTCATGTTAATTAATATTTTCTTGGTGGCAGGCTGGGGACCACCTGACACGCTATTACAAAGAGAAATCAGACAGTAAGACTAGCAGAAAAACTTTTTAAACTGTATGATGCATAGTAAATTTAACATTTCAGGTTGTTAAATTGGGGTTGCATTATCTTGTGTTTTTGGGTATGTTTCATCCTACCTGGGACATGAAAAAGCCTGGTTACAGTCAAGTTAGACAGGTGTTTGTGGTAATGGAAGCTATACAACTAGTGGGACATATGAGCAAAGGCCTGAAACCAGGTCGCCTTAGCAGGTGATCGTGACAGACTCTGCATGCTCAGTGTAGATTCTGAGAGACTGAATGTGAAAACTTGTGGACTGAAAGATGAGTGGACATGAGATTAAGTATATTCCTCATTGAGAGGGGTGTCCATGGGAGATTTATTTATGGCACAGAAGGAATAGCTTGCTTGAATGACCAAGGAATTTGTAAGTTCAGGTGGCACTGCAGTTGTATGTGTGCAGGGGTGATTCTAAGAAATATATGGATAGTTACATATATGCTGTGCTCTTGTAACTGCAGACTATGAATGGTGGAAAAATGGCTGAGGTGTTTCATCACAGTGGCATTTATACCGTGTAGCTAGGAACTGTTTACATTGTAATATTTTAATTCTACTCTTCAACCCAGTAAAATATTCAGCATGTGATATGATAAATCCACTGAACTTTAGACTATACCTTGTAGACCTGATGCAGTACAAGAAATTCCAAATCTCTCTGAGTAATGTCTCAGAACCTAGAATCACAGGTTACAGCTTGGAGGGAAAAACATTGTTTGCATATCTTCTTGTTGCATTTTGCACACATGACAAGGATCCTTGAGTTCAGACATGGCAAATGAGGAACATGTATATTTTATGTAACAGTGATTATGTGAGCTAAACTGAGGGATATTGTAGTGTCCATTATGCAGCTTTGATATTTTTCTTCTCTTTTTTTTTTTTTTATTTGGGGTCATTTTTAGACCAGATTGACATGTAGATTGATAATTTTAAATGTATCATGACAGAATGTCTTTAAAGTTCTGATTATGTGTTGCATGTACATTAATAAAACAGTTTTTGTCTTGAAATTTTGGGAGTTAAACTTGCAAAGTGTCACAGCAGTAGTGTAGTGTTCTGTCAAAAACCTTTCCAAAACCTTACCCTTACATCTAGGTTGTAATCCTGTGAAGTCAGAGAATTGATAGCAAAGAGCTGATATTTTAGAGACAATTTGGCATGATTTTAAACAGATTCTTAAGCCTCAGAATAATATTATACAGTTTGCCTGAAAGGTTTCATTCTAAGTGAACCAAGAATATTTTCTTGCTTGTAGAGCCCACTTGCAAAAGGCCTATTGTGTGTTGCAGGATGAAATCCACTAGTAACAAAACAAGGGTGAAAAATCAATACTTGGAGTGACACTATAATATCACAGTGCTCTGGTTAAGGCATGTCACAGTGCACCAGTTAGGACATGGCTTTTTATTTTCCATTTTATATTTCTTTGTGGCTTAGTATTAACAAATTTGAATGTGTAACTTGTTCAACAAAAGCCAGTTCAGTACTTGATATCTGTTAGATACAGATATGAGCTAATGAATGTGGGATACTATTTTAGCGTACATAGCTCAGGCCTAGCAAGATTGAATAAAAATAAAACAACGATATGCTTATACCAACTGTTGATAGGAGGACGAGCCACTGTTTACTGAGAAAGGCAGTTGAAATAGAAACCAACTGCAATTACATCTAGGTTCACAGTTGTTACATTTTAAATACATTGTCACAGTCAAAGGGAGATTGTCTATCTCAGAGATATGCAGTTTGCAAACTGGGATACTTTTGTGCTTGCTACAACTCAATACATCCATTAAATGTCACAAGACAAAGTAAGTCACACAGTCATTGATTTAAAAACAGCACTAGAGCTTGAGATAGGCATTATTATCTTGCACTGCCTGATACAGCTCGTCCCCCCACCTGGAAAACTTACACTAATGATAATGATTGGTGAACTGCCCATGACTATGACAGTTTTATGGAAAGTGATAAAATTTTCACCAAGGAAGATTTTGAGGTAGACATAGGAAAGAAGACATCAACTGCATCCAACTGTTTATCAAACACTGCACAAAACAATCCCCATAGGCAGCTTGTGCTTAGTTTGGGTTTATTCTTCAGACCAGACATGGCTTCCTAGCATGAAATTTGTAGTTTTGCACAACAGCCTAGCAGAGTTACAATTTTGTGTAAAATAAATAATTGAGCATCTCAGTGATAAATCCATTAAAGGGTGTTATATTGGAATTCAGCAAGCTGTTTTGAAGATTTAACAAAGATGTAAAGAGCTAGGGTCTGATAGAATCCACCAGCAGATCAACTGATTTTTCCTATTTTTCACGCTACAAGTGGTAAAAATCATTAAAAGAAAAGTGGCAAATCTCAGCAGTTTGGGTCTATGAAAAAGCAGTTTTCCAAGGAATTCACATTTAGAAGTAAAACTTAGTGTCATTACAGTAAGAAATATAAAACATGAAGCCAATTTGTAACATTTTCAAGGTATGTTGAACACTAAAAACCTCTCACAATGGATTTAGAAATAGTTTACCTACATATTAAAATTTAAAACAAAAAACAAGTAGTCATTCAGAGGTTGGAAATCAACTATTCCCTAGGTTCTGAAGAGTCATTTCTGGCCCTAATTGTTGTACAGACTGAGCTAAGTTTGTAAGTGCATGATATCAATACAGTGCACCATGCTGTTTTGGTACATCATTGTCTTCAGACCTGACAAATCATTTTGGGAAAGTTTTCAGCCCTTCATTCAGAATGGCTAGTGTTCTTGGTAGGTACAAATGAAGTTCTTATTGAGTTGTTTGGTAGGGTTCTCACATTGTGATACTGTTATGCCTTAGGGGAGTTGCAAGATTCGGAAAGAAGGAGTTTACCTCTGATAATAATACCAAATTGCAGCAACCAGACAGAATAGTGATACCTGTTGTGACCGTTCAACACAGTGAAATACAAATATGGCCTAGATTTGATGTGGCATGGATCCTTTGCACACTGATTACACTGTAGCTAGGAATCATTGACTAAGAATAAGTCATCGTTGATCAGGGGCCATATTTTGTTTATTTTGCAGTCATGCATCATTCATGCATGTCAGAAGCCAGGTCTCTTGTCAGTTGATGATATTATATACACATGTTCGGGCATGTCGTTCACACACAAGCATCTTTCAGTTTCAGTTTACAATACATATTAAAATGTCAGTCAAGAACACCATGATTCATTACTAGATGCAGAATTGTACACAGCACAACAACCGTGCCAAACAGTGCATTTGCCAAGTGTGTCAGCCCAAGATTTGATTCAACGTCGTAGGTGCTGATAACATAATGAGATAATAATATAATCTTGGCTATTCTTTAGGCTAATTGTTAAGTCAGACTGACTCGGTTGGTTTACACACCATGCACATGACCCAGTTTTCACATTCCTATTGAAATGGGTGAGACATGAAGAAACACAGCTTTTGTGATACTGGATGTGTGGGTTCCACCAAAATATTAAGATCATTTTTGGACAGTGGAGTGTATCACACATCTTAAATGAAGAGGGTATTTTTTATTTCTCAGCTATATGGTACACTTTGACAACACTCTCCTCGGTTTCTTAGAAAACATGTTGTAAAGTACATCAGCTGTCATTTGATAGTGTTTATTTTAGTGCAATTTATCACTGAGGGAAAGCTGAATGCATTATCATAATTTATGAGAGGAAGGAAAACCCCTGCAAGTATTTTAAGCTGTCCCTAATCTGGAGGAAGTAGTATTCCATTGAGCGGCGGAGTCTCTGCATGTGGTTGATAACAGCAGTGTTATTTCATTTTATTGTTAAATACTGGATGCAGTATTAATAGTTAGGGCTTTAATGTTTCAGTTATGTATACAGGCCGTTAGGTGTATCTTGCAAATTGTCAGTATCACAGAGTGCTTGGGATGTGATAAGTCAGTTTGAGAAAGAATTTGATATTAGAGCTGCATATGTTCTTTGTAGGTTTGTAGGTGGCCTGTATATTCTCAGTGTGAGCATTCCATGATTCAGGGAAGATTGTAAACTGGTTCATTATATTAAATTTATGCTGTAGGCACTGTAAGTCTTAACTTCCTGTCTCAGACCTTTATCTGTAGGACACAAATCATTTGAAATCCTTTAAATATGGTTTAGGTTTATGCACAGCAAGTCCCCTGAGAGTATGAAAATATGGTAGGAAGAAGCATAGGCTTATCCTTCTATTTTCAAGGGCAGAGGCATTCACATTTTTCAGAAGAGGGAGCAATTTTGTCATTTACTAATCTTGTGAAGGTCATAATGGATGCATTTTACATCACGAAGACACATTAAGCAGGCATTATGAGGCACTCTGTAGTCTGGATTGTGTTGGAAGCCATGTTGCACACCCATTGACAGGCCATGTATTTTGGCCTGGTTAGCAACTGGGTCTTTCTGTTGTTAGGATCACTGATGGGCTGTGTTTTGATCACTCGGAAAAGCAGTGATTTTGTACCCTGCTGAATTTAGCAGCCTGTCAGTCCCAAATGTTTGAAAACTCAACAATCATTCTGATCAAAGTCAGCTTTGTCTGAGGGAATGCATGCTTTGGCAAGATGGTGAAAATAAGCTTATGAAATGGGGATTTCCTGACAAAGAGTGTTTTGCTATGAAATGTTAACTGGGTTTGTGTGCTGTCCAGTTGTTTTGGAGAATAAAATCTCCTGGAAATCTCCTGAAATTTGTGATTATCCCCAAGAAAATTGGCACTCTGAAAAAATGTGCAAGCTTTTGTAGCTGCGACAGTCAACATTGTCACAGGAATTGATTAAAGTGCATGCAGTGGTACTCCTGGAATGAGATGTGAAATATTCCTTTTCTCGTGGAAAATGGTTTTAAAATTGTACAGTGAAGCTTTTTTTTTCTCCAAAGTCAGCTCTAGAAGACACTCTGTTGTATGTTGTGTGCATACAGTGTAGCAGCTGTATAGTTAATCACTGTGTTGTATATTCAGAGCTTTATCCAAAAGCTTGTCAGTGAAGTGTTGTGGAAGGAGAGACAAATAACTGTTGTGCCTGTAATCTCAGAACAATTGCTAGAAATCCTGCAATTCTGTTCATTATTCATATGTATTGTTTGTTTGCAGTATCAGTGAAGTGTCAATTTATAGTTTAGTATGCCTGTGTTTATGTGTTCAGTTAATAATTTCAGCAGTATTCAGGGAAACTGTACCCATTTTCCTGCCAGTTGTTTGCAGGAATGAACTGTCAAGACTAGTTTGAAAGATCTCATATTTGTTGACATGTCTACACCACATAGATTGTGCCTGAATTCATAACACATTTCTTTAATTTTCAGAATTTTGATGAACTAGTGGATGAATTAAAGCAATTAGTGGGAAAGCCAGTGAAGAGTAAATCCGGAGGTGCTAAAAGTAGTTCCTCATCAGAAGCGAGTACAGAATGGTTAGAAGGCACTAATGCTTTAACGACAGAGAAGGTAAACAGCAGGCATTTTATTGTGTACTTTTTCATCTTGTCTATTCTTGTAATTGATGAGTGTGTTATGCCATCCTTTAAAGGCGTGTTGCATGATTTTAAGCATTTTTTTTTCTGTAAGTTTTTATCACTTATACCTCATTAGTACATCAGAACCTCATAACTGCACAAGCTAAAAGTACTTTGAATAACTGCATAATATAAACTGTCTGCTGTCTATGTGAAACTACACATTGTTCAGAGAATATCATGAAAAGTGAGTGGTGTCCCGGGATAAAATTGTCGAGACCTTTAATAACTGTATATTATTTGGTCAGAGTGTTTCATCAGAAAATTTTCATGTAAGTGGTATTCAAACTTTGATCAGCAGCTGCAAAAGTTTACAAAACATGACTGCGTTTTTCTATAGCCATTCTCAGTCACTATTTTTTTTTTCTTTAAAATTTTCAGAAGCGTGAAGCTGTACTAAAAAATATGCCTAGTAAGAAGAAAAAAGGTAAGACTCTTATGTTCATGTAACAAAAATGATATTGTTTCTAGGTGACAGCTTCAACAGCTATGACTGGTTAAAGCGTTGTGTTTTATCAGGGATTGGTGTACGCTGTCATCATCTTTAATTGATGCAGTATTCTCCATCCATGCTCCAAACCACCAATGGACCAGAGGAGCAAAAATTACAATGACAGTGGCTTGTTTTGTTTCCTCGCTCCTGTTACTTTGTCCTCCTTCATTTATATTATCAAAAAGTGTGTAATATTTGTTATCAGGTCAACTGTAAACTTTTCTTTGAATAAAAAGGGTCTTTGGAAGGGGATTTTCTTTTGAGCTGGGTTAACCGAGATTTCAGGTGAAGCATTGTCATGATAAACGAGTTCTACTGTAATATAAAACATAAGGAAAAATATTGTCTATGGCATCAGTCAATTGTCCAAATCGGCTCATCTGAAACTATAGCGTTATTGTCAAAAGTGAAAATTCAATTGTACCGGCGTGTTGTGAACATATGTGAATGTACAAGTATGTTGAACACGAGTGAATTTAGTAGTTATAGTGCTTTAAATGTGTATGTGCAGTCCCGTCATATATTGCAGTTTGCCCATGTGCCATAGTTGTGGTCTGGGCTTATCCTTAATAAACTTGTTCAACTTGTTGGTTTAGATAGAATGTCTCTCAGTCACCTTTGAGGCAGTGAGCAAAAGGATGGTCAGGTTTAACCATCCCATCACAAACATGAGACACATTTCTTTGATCTAGCCAAGTTTATAGGCATATATGTTGAATATTATTTACAAGCACAGTAGTTACATACATTATATCAAAGTAGCAATGAAATCTATTCTGAGCAAATCATATTGCCAGTGAAATGCAAAATAAAAGTTCCCAGAATGTAATCCAGCCACATTAACATGAGGAATTCAAAGGAGAAAGGAATTTGCCTTGAATTCTTTACTGTCAAAGCCTAAGCTGCATAAAGCGAGCAGGTGTCAAAGACTGCTACTTCTGTCAGGAATGAACGACGGTTGTTACTTACAGGCTTGGCTGTAATTATTAAAGTGAAACTGCAAGACCGGTCATTGCAATAATATAAGACTTTATATGAAATTAATGGTATCATCCTGCCTTCTCTGATGTTTATAGGGCAGGCTCAGGCCCAGGCAGCGACAGCTGGTAAAGGCACAACATCAAGTAAACGCACTAGACAGACCAAAGTAGACTCAGACCGAGATTCAGATTCGACGGACAGTGATGGAGACCAAGTGGATAATGATGCGCAGTTTGCTGCCAAAATGCAGAATATTCAGAATCAACCTACCATCAACAAGGCTCCAGTTAATGTTAAAACAGTCACAGCTCCGGGGAGAAATTTTGCTGCTGCTGCTGCTGGTAATGCTAAGCTTGGGGTAAGGTTTCAGGACATATCTTTTGTTGTTCTTTTTTTTTAATTCATTTCTCCTCTGCTGCAGTATGTAGATGTATAGAAAGAATTGGGAGAGAATGGATGGAAGTAGAACTGTCATTAAATGTTTATGGCATATCACCTTGAAACTTGAAACTTCCTGCTATATACTGATATTTTATTAACTATGAAACAATGTTTTTTCCAGACTGCATGATTGCTCAGTGAACCCCCATCTTCTTTTCTGCACTCCCCCTCTCTCGGTGCTTTTTCTACCACGAGCCGTTGGCTCCTTGTGGCATGGAAAAGCCTGCGGATGGAATTCCGAGTGGTCCCTCACATCTTATGTTATCGCAGAGTGATCTCTCTCCCTCCCCCCACCCTCCCCCACCCACTGCACCCACGCCCGCTTCAGGGGAGGGGCTACCGGTTGGGTTAAATAGTGCTGAATGTCTTTCCGGGTGGCAGGCTGCCCTGGTGCAGCTTTTGCAAGCGGACACCTTGCCTGCATGGCCATCCCTTTGGTTAGGTAAGCTCTTATGTATCTTTGGTCAGGCTGTAGGGGGGGTATATACCCTTTGGTCCGCTCCAAGAGCACATCGGAGGAAAGTCGATGTGCGTTGGAGTTGCTCCTTTGTCCCATACAGGCAGTTTTGTAAGTCGGATTTTCAGGAAGTAGTTGCTGCCTTAGGCCTGCAACTCCATACATTCACTGAGGACATGCCGCATATGCTCGTATGAATATCAATTTGCACTTGTCTGTCAAGATCAAACCATGTGTCTCTCGGGTTTGGTTTTTGAATGAATTCGTGGAGTGCTCGGCCCTTCGCACTCTCTCTCCATCCATTTAGGCATCGATCCTGGGACCAGTGGCTGATAAGACTCTTAACTGTGGCGTAAGTGGCTGACCTCTCTGTGGACATTGGGACTCCTTCTTTGCAAGTAGGTCCGTCCTCTCGTTTCCCCACAGGCCGAGGTGGCCTGGGATCCACTGAATGGTAAGATCTACCTTGAAGCCCCACCAGCCTATCTCCGAGCTCAAGAACCTCGCATATGACTACAGTGGTACTGGATGTGTTGTGGCTTTGTAGGGCGTGTAGTGCGGACATGGAGTCCGTGAAGACTACCACATCCGTGGGAGCTGCGGTCCCATCTTCGAATTTATTCAGGACTGCTATCAGCCCCTTTTTGAGCGCTGCCACTTCCGTGTCGTAATTTGAGCAATATGTACCACAGGGCCCGTAGAGCTCCTGCACTTGGTGGTCAGGGTAGGTCATCCGTACTCCATACCCTGCATTTCGTACTGCTCCCTCGGCGCTACCATCCGTAAATATACGCATGCTCATGATGCTGTCCTCAGGGTATGACGAGATCGTTTCCAGTGCAGTTGATTTGAGTAGGTGTTGTAGTCCACACTTGGACTGTAGCTGTTCTGAGAATGGGGGGGGGATCAGGTACAATTACTATTGGCTCCCTGACGGTGGGAGGTTGTAATTCGTTTTCGAGCATCCGGCTTGCTCGCATGAATGACAGCTTTCTAAGCCTCTCCGTGTCGTGCCAGCTTTCCACAAGTTTTCGTACCAGGTTACCGCCGTCCAATCTCCTGAGTCATTCCGAATGACTCAGTATAACCTTGTCCCTCCTTATGCCCAAGGGTTCCACGTTCAAAGCTATGTCAAGGGTTTGTGAGGCGTGCTGCGGACCGCACCGCATACAAAGCGTAGGGCCTGATAGAGGACTCTTTCCAACTTGTGGAACAGTCTCTGACTACCACATGCTTCGATGGGAAGGGAATAGTTGATAATCGACCGGGCATGGCTCAAGTAGACTTGTCTTAGGAGTCTATTGGTAGCACCCCAGCTAGTGCTACCAAGTCGTTTGACTAACTATCGCTGCTTTTGGACTTTTTCGGCCACTGAGCTTGTGTGCTCCTGCATGTTTAGCCTTTGATCAAGTTGAACACCCAGATAGCGCCGTAGTGGGTCTCTCTCTAGTCTTACTCCGTTGATTCGGAGGTCGAAGTCTTTTTTGGGGAATAGTTGGCTGTTGCTGAATACCGAGAACACTGTCTTTTCAGTGTTTATCCTTAGCCTCCAGAATCTGCAGTAGAGTGCCACTGTATCAAGATTCTTCTGCAGATTCTGTGTCATTTCCGCAGTGTTTGTTCCGGTTTTCCAGAACAGCATATCGTCAGCAAATTTTGCCTTTTTGCATCTCACGTGGCTACTAAGGTCATTTATGAAGGCCAAGAATAGGGTACTTGAGAGCGCAGACCCTTGGGGGAGCCCCTCCTCAGGCATGCTCTTGGGTGAGCGCGCTTTCTTAATTCTAGTTTGGATCGTCCGGCTGGTAAGGAAATCCTTTAACCAGCGGTACATCCTGTCCTCAAAATCCATTCCGCTCAACTTCAGCAGTAACCCCGACTGCCACACTCGATCATACATTGTTTGTAGGTCGAGGAAGACTGCTATTGTGCTTTGCTGTTTGTCCTGTCCTCTGATCTGGAAACCATCGATAACTTTCTGCGTGAAACGTATCAGCTGGTCCATTGTTTACTTCCCTTTGCGGAAACCCACTTGTTCCCGACATATTAAAGACTTCTTCTCCATCCACCAATAGAGCTGCGCGTTTACCGTTCTCTCTGCCACTTTGCCGAAACAAGAGGTGAGCGAGATAGGGCGATAACTGCTCAGCTCATCAACGGATTTGCCCTTTTTTAAGATAGGGATGATCATTGCCTGCTTCCACACCTGCGGAAGCTGGCCAGTTCTCCATGTTTTGTTGATAATACCTAGCATGACAGAACGGCTATAACTCCCCAGGTTTTTTAGCATCTCATTGCTAACTCGATCAAGGCCCGTGGCTTTTTTCCTTCTCATTTTTGCCAGAGCTGCTTCCAACTCTTTCCCCATAAACTCTGAGCCAAACAGACCATTCTCCCTCTCCTGCATGGCCTTTTCCCTTTCTACCCTTAGCTGCTTGACTTTCGGTCCCGAAGAGTGTGAGGTTCCGATTTGTTGACTCCGGCGAAGTGTTTGTTAAGCAGCATCGCCTTCATCTCATCTGTGCCAGCGACCTTCCCCCGACCGTCCCGGATTGTCCCTGGGTTCAGGGTCGTTTCGGCGCGTGCCATTCTGTGGAGTTGAGTCCATGCCTTTGCCTCCTTTTCTATCTAGGTCTAAGCTTCCGCATGCGGCATGCCACCGTGTGCGCTTGGAATTGGTTGTCAGTAGGCGCACCTTGGCCGTGAGTTTATTGTATTCTAGGCGTGCAGCTGCTCCACCCCTTGCAGCGCGTTTTCTGGCCTCTTGTCTTGCTCTGATAGCTTTTCCGGTTCATTGCTCCAGTACAGGCTCCATTTCTTCCTGCTTCCTCTTGAAATGCTGTGTGGGGGGCCGACATGATCCCCTAGACCAAGGAGTCGTACTTGGAGTTTATGTTCTTTTGGTCTTCCACTTTTGCCAGTGTGCTCTTCATCTCTCATGTCAGACCTCCCACCTTCAACCTCCCTGATCCATTTTCGTACTGTTTGAATTGATGGGGCACAATTCCCTATAACTTGGCAAAGATCATCATGTTTCCACAGCAGACTTGCCGAGAAGAGTTGAAAATTTGATCACAACTCGGACATCGTAGCATGAGAAGGTTGCAGCAATGTTTTGCTCTGCCATTTTCTTCGGATTTACCTTGGACAAAGTGCACAAGTACACCAAAAGTGACACGTCACAACTCGATGACACATTCACCAAAGCACTTGAAATTTGGCATCGAGATTTCTTAGATATGACGTCATTACGTCACAAAATTTGGTGGCTTTAGGTTGCGTACTTTTGAATTTATAGAGGAGGGAAACTTTATTCTGAGATAGACCTTGTACATAGCCAAAAAGCAGGCAAACGACTAGCAGGCATTTTTGCACAGAGTGTGGTTTGAGAGTTATTGTTCTTCACAATCAAGGCAAATGACCCATTGATACATTTCTTCTGTCATGAATGCTCTACATTTCTTCTGTCATGAATGCTCTACATTTCTTCTGTCAGGAATGCTCTACATTTCTTCTGTCATGAATGCTCCCTTTTGTATGCAAGTCTGTAAGTTAATGAGTGATGATCACAATACATATGATAATCAGAGGTTCGTTGCAAAACAGCACTGGCAGATTTCTATTGTGAAGATATTCATTCATAATCACTTCATGTCTTCACAGGCTACAGCTGGCAATCAGATGGGTTTGGATGGATTCACAGTTGGTAAGTGGTAGTTTCTTTGCCAGGAGAACAGAAGGCTTGAAAATGGATTTGTTAGTAATGGTTTGTTCCCAAGGGAAATATGCAATGTCCTAGTGATCTAAAACATAGATATAGACAATCTGGCCCTACCGGTAATATCCGAGTAGAAGGTAATTTAGAAGGTAATTTGTGCTGGTACAGGTGCTTTAGATCTGGTAATATTTCATTTGCCCTATCAGAATCTATAATTGTAATGTTCAGCTCTTGTCTATTGGGAACAAGTTTTTTTGTTGTTGTTTTTTTCCATAACAGTACCCAAATACTCATCTTAAGTAGCTGCAAGCACCTTTTATATTTATGACAGAAGTTGAATTTTACTTATGCCGTAACAGTGGGCATCACTCACATAGAAAGCCCAGCCCCTGTTGGCCATATTGACTTAACGCATGTATCAGTTATTGTGTTGTGAGCCAAGGGTATTTATATAATGTCTTAGGTGGGTGCTGTTGCAGAAGAGGACTATTTTTTTCTTCATATTAAAAACTTCATGTCTGATTTGCTGATATCGGTACAGATAATAATTATTATCTGACCAAGAACATGTGGCATTCAAATTGATCTTTAAAGCCTTCAATGTGTACACTTTTGTAACATACTTTCAGCCATGCACAGTGGTTTGCAGTACACACTTTCAGAGGGAGTGAATCGTTACGATAGTTTCCTGAAGCAAAATACTGCTTGGACAGGGATTAGGAGGGAAAAAAATTCCATTGCAATGTCATGGAGTTTTTTGCGTTAAGATGGGAAGACGTTGATTTATGTGATAAGAAGAGGCTATCAATATTTGAATTGGCAAAGGTTTTAACCATGAAGATTAGAATCTTTACACAGCTACATTTGAGAAGACACTTATTATTTATACATCATTTATGATTCAGGAGCTATTACCTGGACCTTCTGGACATTTAGGTTCACCTAAGACACCAACATATGAGTTATGAATTATACTTACATGAAGAACAATGCTATCATTCATGAGATTATGTAATCACCGTTTTTTCAGGAAAGTCAAAGCCTCAGCAGCAGCAAAAACCATCCAACACTACTGTTCAGTGGCCACTGGAGGGCTATGACTTTCGATTGGCATGTAGACTTTGCTTCATCAAAGAGGGAGAAGGAGTTGGAGGTAGGTCATTGTCAGCCTTTGGCAGTGGGGTAATAAACTTAACCATGGTTATTAAAAGGTAAGAAACGAGCAAGTGAAATGCAGGTAGAGGACACTTCATTGCACTTTTGATGGTATTTCATGAAATTTTACTTCAAATTTGGTCCACAACTGCAACAGTTTGTACTTCCTACCTTTTTTTTTTTTGGTCATCATCAAGTATTTAGAGAAAGATGGTGAAAAGTAAAGCTGGTATTGAATTTTTCTCACAGGGATCAGTCAAAGTGAGCTTTTATTCACATTCTGTTCTTACATCCCCTGTGTTTTCTTTGCCATCACAGGTTCTAGATACAGAGAGAATTTTGTGCATTCCTGTAGTCATGATGTCCTCATAGTCCGAGCCAAAAACAGTCCTCATCTGAATTGGTTAAAGATTCGCCCTCGCCTCACCAATGATGGAAATCCCCATGTATATAAGTATAAAATGTGCATGCAGTTCCAGAATCACATGCCATGTCGAATTGGTGAACTAAACTGTACCTTTGCCCACAACCATGCTGAAGTCAGCTTGTGGAATCTGGATCGTGACCGAGTGTTCAGCATTACTGGTTTCATGAACGACGCCAAGAGACAGGGTGTATGTAAGTAAAAGGATTTATTAAGTTACTTTGTAGGTTAAACACTATACTGTCTGATTTTCAAAGGAAATGTGTGAAATTTTTCTGTGTCAAGTGTTTTGCAAGAAACTGAAGGAGAATAATACAAGCAATGCTGCAGTTGTAGGCATCTTTTGTTTTATTCTAGCTTGTGTATCTTTAGAGAAGACTTGCTTTTACTTTAGGTTGCTGTAGCTGTGTAACCTGAAATGTGTGAGGTATGCTTTTGAATACCCGTTCTATTGGTACAGGTTTTTGCCCACGGTTGCGGAACTTGTACATTAAGAAGCAGTTCCAATACTATTATACAAAAGATCTAACGAATGAAGCTTTTGGTTCCTGGCAAATGGCACAATGATGATCTGCCTAGGAATGCACTATCAGATACTTACAAATCAATCAAGCACATGCCAGCCTGCACTAATAAAACTGACCTTAAAGATTAAATATTTCCTGGCTTTTAGGATTTAAAGACATTGAGTACTGAGTTATTTAAAAACACTTGGCCATCTTGTGTAGTCGGGAGTACAGTGTTTTATATGGGTGAAGTCTCAAGAGAATCTGTTAGAGCTCACTGTACAGCAGAGAATACTATTGCAGCCTTCTATTACTCATTTAAGATCAGAGTCATCAGTTCATTGTTGTAGAACCAGTAAATCTTTATATGTTTGTGTCCACCTTTAAGAACCTGTGAGCTTATAATTATTTGATCATCCCCAGATTCATCTGAAATTCTTGATTCAGTCACTGTAAAACCACAAGCAAGTAGAAATGAACCATACATTCCAGGATTGCAAAGTGTTCAGGGTGGAGCTAGGAGACAACCCACACCACCTGCCCCTGTACAGTCACCTCCCCCACAGGTATAAAAAACAGTGCTGTGGACACCAACAGACAGTGACGGACATTTTTTTTGCTGGAAAAAGAAAAAAAGACATTTTTTTATACAGAGAAAATGGATTGTCCTGTTATACAGGGTCTGGAATGTTTTGAAATAACATCGTTGTTGTACAGTCAGGCAGGGTCTTTTTTTTGTTTTTTAAACCATTAGAAATCATTTGTTCGTCTCTTTCCATAGTATGACAAGATTCATTGGACATCCAGAGATAGGGTTGTCAAGAGTGATTTTACAAGTGACGAAAACATCACTTATGAAGGAAGAAATGTTTTCCCTGGATGTTGTTTTTTTTTTCATTTTCATGTAAGTTTACAACATTCTCAGTCATGAGAGGTCTGTGATAAACTGAATTTGAGATGTCTGTGAAATATCAGTAGTTTGCTATAACCTGAATTTACTGTATAATTTTGCTAAAATGCACCACCATAAGTGAAAGACTCAATGCATAGATTTATAGCTCTTTTTCATGACAGGAATGTTGTCTGTTATTTTTCCCACTAGATACAGCAGAATACACGTCAGAATTCTTTCAGTGGACATAATCAGACGAGGATGCAGAATTCATCTATGGGAGGAATGGCTGGTCTTTCAGAATTTACATTGGTAAGGACAGACATAAACTTATTTCAAACTACTTGCTCATCAGACATTTTTTTTGTGTTGGTACATTTTCAATTTTCATCAAAAAAGAAATGGGTGCTGGAAATTCCACACTGAAATTGAGGAGTTGAAAATACAATGAATCTCCAAAAATATGAACCACAGATATTCAGAATCATCTGCAAACAGTTTGATCGGATTTCTTACTGGTATTTGTTTGATGGCTTCAAACTCGATTCTATGTTTTGTTAAAATATTGTGTGAAAGGGATGATATTTATTTGAAAATCTTAAGGCTGTTGCTAACTCTAATAGAGCCAAACACTTTTAGTTCACTTAATGCCCTTATTGCATGTCCCAGTAATAGCCGTCAGATCACTTTGCTTGAAAATTGTTGCTTCCCTGACTACAAGGCCGGGCACGTTCCAACACTACCATCATCCAGGTCGCCACCAACATGCAAAATATTCTACACTTGTGTTTAAAGGATATAATATCAATGGGCATTTATTCAGTGCTCACTTCATAGACACTGAATTAATCTGTTTGTGTGTACACTGTAATGCATGACGTTTGTCAGTAATATTGAGTCCTGCCATAGCATAAATGTAATTTCTGCCTTCATTTTACTGCCTTGAATCTCTGAACTTTCAAGGCTCATTTTCTTTTTTATAGGTTTCACCTTTATGCTCTATATGTGAACAACATTGGCCAAAGAGGGTTTTGTATATTCCTAGATATGAGGCAACTAATTTAACTTTTTATGTACTGATGTGGATTTTACCTTTATAATTTACTCATGATGCATTCCACAGCCAAATAACCGAACAGATTACAACATGGGCTCAACACACCAAACTCAGTACCAGCAACAACAGCAGCCATATCGTCAGCAGTATCAGCCATCACCACCTCGAGAGTTCTACAATTCACAGTTCTCAGGAAACATGCCTCAGCTGAATACTTTGAACTCCAACAATCAGTCTATGTACAACCAGCCTCCTCCCATCTCATCTCCAAACATTAAACAATCTTCACCAGCGAGCTTTTCACAGCCCTCACCATCATTCACTACCACCTTGCCAAATCTGAGCAGGCCTCCCCCTTCACAACAAGGCATTGCCAATCCTTTGCCTCAGTATAAATACCAGCTATGCTGTCCCATCTGTCTGACCTTCTCGGGGAGACCTTGGTATTACAACTATGACCCATCAAGACCTCACCAGTGTGCTCAGAGTATTCTAGCTTATTACGTACAAGATGAATTAAAGCGCAACTGGTGGGTACAAGTGCGAGAAAGAGCTTCACACCGCACTTTTAAGGGCAACTATGTGTTATGTTTCAGTGCCCGTTTCGGCAATATTGAGCACTGTAAATTTAGGGAGAATTGCAGCTTTTCTCACAACAACATTGAGCAGACACTTTGGAAACTAGAGCAGGAGGGCCGTTTTGACATCAGTGAATTTATTCACCAGTCTCAGCGGCATGAAAGCTCACCAACCGCAAGCAGTTCCAGTGGAATGTATGTGAAGCAGCTTTTGGACAAATTTGGAGGCTACTTTAGATTTATCTGCCGAGACTGCTTTTTTGCACCTCAACCCATGATCAGCAGTAAAGGGGATGGAAACTATTGTTCTGGTGCAGCTCATCACGACTGGAGCAAATCAAAGATCATTGCTCACGTTAAAAACACTACTTACACACCTGTTGATGTTCGAAAGTTTGTTCATGACGGAGCCTTCTACCTGATGTGTAATTACATGCATTTCTGTAGCCACTGGCTGCATAACAGGTATCTCATATTTAAATTTGTCTCTAGGTATATTTAAGGAAATGAAGTTTTGAGTACCAGCACATCATCACAAAAGACAGCATTTAAAGTTTTGTACCCAATTTTTTTTTTCAAATGCTGATTTGGCAATTGAACCTAATTTGGCTTATCTTAGTTTGTAAGAGAGTTCATCTGATCAGCCTGGGTCTGGAGCAGATCAAACCACAAAAAGGAAAAAAATAACTTTTGCTTTCAAATACGGTTTGGCTGGCTAAATATCTCTTGTTGCCAACTGCATTACATGTTACTCAAGTGAGGAATTAGTTTGAGTTGTTCTACCAAATTCAGCTGATTTTCAGTTTCCAAATGTTCAAACTTAGCTCTTTACGCTTTTCTTTTTTTTTTCTTAAGTAGTTCATTAAGCTTTTTGATAATGAAGTGTGGAGGTTCACTGTGAAGTAGCATGTGATAGCAGTCTAATCGGAACATGCATCTCATCAGAACATTCCTGTGGAAGTAGTCTGTGATCAGGATGATCAGTAAAGAAAGAACAGATTTGTCTTGGATTTCAGATTTATCAGAGACAGTTGTTCTGAAAGTAATACAGAGGATAGATATCCATAGCTTCTTGTAATGTTATGTCCTCAGATGCAGATATGCTCATAGTCAGGTGGAAAAAGCTGTGTGGATGTTAGAGCGAGACACCAAAATAAGCCGAGACGAGCTGGTGGCTCAGAGTGCTCAGCTGTATCAGAATATGAATAATCAGGTGAGAAGCAGTATTGATCAGGCTACGCAAAAGCATTTCTAAAACGCTGAAATATGATGCTTACCTCAAGGAACAGATCTGGTTTCATATCTGCACATATAGGTGCCTAAGTAAGATTGAATAAAATCTGTATACGGGAGTGTTTATCTACGGTAGTACCTGTCAAAATGTCTGCAGATTCCAGTGGAGTCCTCTTTGTGAGCATCTGATTTAATCTTATAGCTACATCACCTTCTTCAAACACTCAGGTCACTTAATTACCATAAGCATATTGATCTATACATAACTTCCAAGTTAGGGTTTTACTGTGCTGCAGCATGATTGTGGCTGTATTGTGCCTCTGTACTGATGAATAGTTCATTGTACAGAAATAAGATTTAGGGCTACATCAAATACAACCAGGGAATGCTGTTTCCAAGCTATATATAGGTACATCCAAGTAGTGTCTGAACCTAAGGGATATGACATATATGTATATGATATATAGAGAAGAGGTTAGCTCCAGATCCTGATTTTTACTCCTTTTTGGAGAAAGTGAAGTTTGTCATGGTTTATCAGGATCAGCATTTACTGTTTTGGAATTGAGACAGCTACAAGCAGTCTTGACTTTTATGTCCTTGATATTGTCTACTTTGAGTAACATGCACACATCATTTCCAGCCCTCTACACCCAGTGTCGTTCCTAGTGCAGGAGGAGGAGCATGGGGCACTCAGCCACCTAAATCCACAACGGCAGAACCTGCAAGTGGTGATGTGTATGGGCCTGTACCACCAATGAACCTTTCAGAGTTCTGCCGCACCTGCTGGGGTAAAGGTCAGAGGTCCGCTGAGGATGGGAAGAAAGACAAATGTGTTAGAGGTCATAGTAACTTCAAGGTTTGTTATGGACATAGAATTTAACATGTCATTTAAAGTGCTATTAATACAGTGGACCCTCTAAGATGAGACCCTCTCAATGGGAAAGACCTCCGAATAGGGACTTCCTCCGAAATCCGACATGTGACCCACTCTGGACCTTTGTTCAGTCATCCCACCCCTCTGAATTGCTACCTGCCCGCATGGTTCGAACATGTGTAGTCGTGTACTTTGACGCCTGTCACTCTGTCTCATAATGTAACACCAGCGCGAGCCACTCAAGCCTCGTTGATTTGGCGCATGACTGACCGGCCAGGTTGGGTAGGCATTGTCTGGGCCTCCGGTGTTTGCTTCCTCCCCCCCCCCCCC
>JAWQUT010000025.1:1347092-1358342 GCA_033807755.1 Ellobium chinense | reverse complement strand
CCCCCCCCAGTGTTTTTCATACTTGTATGGTCATTCATCCGTTTAAATGTGCAACAGACCATAAGTTTTATCTAGACTTTGGCAACACACATTAACACAGATTTGTGACGATGAGTAACCACAAGAGAAGAGAACTCACGTTAGAGGAGTGAGACAAGTTCGCATTGAGGAACAGGGCTGAAGAGATTGCAAATCGGACTGCATAGACATTACGTGTGGACAAAATCCTGATTCAGACTATAATCAAGTTAATGTGTGGGTGTATGCAAGAAGGAAAATAGGTAAAATAGGGTTCATTATACAGTAAAACCTGTCATCAGCGGTCCCTCCAATGTGTGACCCCCCCTCCGTTCTACGCACACATTTTCTCATTGAAACTGACCTCCAGTCAGCGGCTCCCTCTGGTCAGGAAGCACGGACACCGATCAAAGAGCCGTTTTTCACTATGACGATCAACCATGTGTGCCCTGTCCATTTTCCAGAGTCAGAGAGCCAGAGTCCAAAAATCACCACCTAAATCTACATCAAAGAGTTGAGCTTACGGCAAGGGGACTGGTAGTGGGGAGATGAGGGTGGAAAGAAGACCATGTCTTGCATGTGTCTACAACAGATGTAATACCAATCCACAGAAGGAAAGGACTGTGCAAACAACATTAATCTAGCTTCAGATGTAAAGAAATGAAAGTAAAAAAAAAAAAAAAATTTCACGATTAGGAATAAACTGCAGTAAAGTGAGTGGGCAAAATGGGACTTTGACAGGGCATTGAAAGCAAGTCCGAAACCTGTCAAATGCCTTGTCAGGAAATGGAAGTTTAGAGGGGGAACTCTAGTAAGCCATCCACGCAGATTCTTTATTCGGAAATTGTGCTCTTCTTTCTCTTGCCTGAACTCACCCAGACAAACCTGCACTGCAATGTGAGTAATACTTAATGTTCATGCATGGCGGCCCAAAAAAAAAAGGAGGGGAGGGAAGAGGTAGCCTATACAGTGTCTCATAATTATTTCCTGAACAGGCGGGAGGGACGACCACCTTTTATTCCTTGATGAGCAGAATAGGGCTATAATATTGCTGAGTGACTATCTGTGGTC
Source organism: Ellobium chinense (assembly GCA_033807755.1). NCBI lineage: Eukaryota > Metazoa > Mollusca > Gastropoda > Ellobiida > Ellobiidae > Ellobium > Ellobium chinense. Next base: position 1,357,253 of record JAWQUT010000025.1, on the reverse strand, counting down.
AGGTTCTCGATAAAAGGGGTCACGGGAAAGGACAGGCAAGATATTTATAACATGACTGAAGTCAGGATTTCTTACATTGTTTAAGGGTTTTTCATCCACACTGATCACACAGAAACTAACAGACTGTCATGAGGAAAACAGATATGCCCCCAGCTGCAAGCTTACTATTCTATTTCTATTACCAAGAGCTGTTTTGTTTTACAAACATTGATGGGTAAACAGGAATAATTGAACTGAAGGCCAAATAAAAGTTACTATAAATGGCTTCCAGTGTGCTCTAATTCATTTGGTTAAAGAGTATCTTCAAATGTCTATTTTTTTTTCTAATGCTGTACATGCAGTTTAGCATTTGTATATTTTTGCCTTCTTATATGAGCCTGATAGTTTATGATACTCTTTTCAAAAAAAAGCCACAGGAGACATTGTTTACCTCAGTGTGCATGGAGACCCAACTATACAAACACCTGTAAAATATTTTCCTTGTGATGAAGGACCACCCGTGATATAGGGACACTTTTCTGATTATCCTGGTGTCCCTATATCACAGGTTATACTGTATATAACAAATGCAGTAATTGCCGAATAAATTTGGTGATCATCCTGCGTTGATATTAGTGTGAACCTCTCAGTTAAGACTCCCTACCAGTAAAGATCTTCTCCACAATTTACAAAGGTCTTATCTCAGAGGGTTCACGGTATCTCTTACCACAGGAATTCTTCAAGCAAGTATGTATCTTACTATTTCTTATCACAGCTGCACATAAAGTGTTAGCTTTGTCATGTTGTGGAAAAAAGACAAAAATCAAGTTTACAGATACAAAAAAAAATTTTGCTGTGGCTCCCAGTGTTTTCTCCAGATTGCTAATCACACAGTTCACCCCTTTACTTTCAAAATCCCGTCCCCCAGAAAATTCACTGAACGCACATCAATCCCCTAGTTAATTCCTCCTTACTACTGGAAATAATTTGTAGAAATCCAGAATCTCCCTCTAACTTTACTAATCCTCTGCCCAAATTTATGATACGGGAGAATGTCAGCCCCAATTTCTGTGACTTGGAAAAGACATGTGCCCTCACATTAACAGTTAATTAACAGTACATATGGTTTGCTATGTTGGAAACTGACAAAACTGCGAAGTAATCACCAAGCTAGCTGTGTACATATGTGGCAAGAATTGATTAAACTTGGCATTAATGGTCTTTTTCCATAAAACAGCAGATCTGTGATATGAAGAGGCGTGCAGCCATGGCGATTTTTCCAGCATATCAACTGATAATATCAGCCATTGACTTTCATTATTTCGTTATCCCAAAGTGGGTATTAGCGTGGATATGAGACTCATAAACCACATTATTATTAGTATTATTATTTTAGTTTTACTGATCATTGAGTGGGTTATTATTCACTAAGTATCACAGCAAGCTATATCTGTTGACCAGAATACCTGCAGTGACTGATTCATAATTACATTTAAAATTTTGCAGTGACTTAATTTATGCCAGCTGGGAGCAATTATTAATGAAGTTTCACTGCTTTCCTTTTTTTTTTTAAACTTTCAGCTAAACAGTGTGTTTGTGTCTCTGCCTGCGGGCAAAGAGATTCGAAGCTTGCCAGGTGAACTTTTCCCACACCAGAAGCTTATGTTGTGTAGCTTTCATCCTAAATGCACAAGAAGAGTATGCACGCATCCTCATGGTCAGGAAGAACTGGAAGTCTGGTCATGGATGTTGAAAAATCATGGTAAGCAGTGGGGACTGGGCATCTGTAGCAAAGAATTGCATTCGGGGGTGCTGTCCTCTGGGATTTGTCCACATTGTTAGACTTGCTAATTTGTGTATGATGTTCCAAGATTCTTTTTAATTTTTTTGTTATCAAATTTTGGTTTAATTATTTGCTAGCAACTAGAAGTAACAATAAAAAGCTAAGCGCACTGTGTTGGGGGCAGAAAATCTTCAGGACATGTTAAATTCAGTTGAAGATGAAAGTCTGTTGAAAATGTGTAGAAATGATACAGAGTGCCATTTGAATGAGTTTTCAGATTTTTCTGGTTGAAGTGACACTTGTGTCCAATACATTTACAGTTAAAACATTACGGGATGTGTGTGATGCATGTCAAGAGGCACAGAAGAAGAAAACACGCAAGATCAGCACAGGAGAGTCAGTTGTTAGTATTGGCAATCAGCCAGCTGCTCCTATCTATCGCCCAGTCCAGCCCAAAGCTGTAAACCAGATTATTGCACCTGGAGACCTAGTCATTAACGAACATTATTGTCAGTACTGTGGAATCAGCTGCAACAGTGCAAGGCAGTGGGATGATCACTGTATGAGTGACAGGCACGTTGACAATGTCAATTCTGATAAAGAGCACCAGTGGAACTTCAGGCAGCCCCCATGGGGGCAAGGGAGCAACTTAGCCCTTTGTGCAAAGTGAGTATTTATTGTATCAGCAGTATTATCCATAATCCCCGGGTTTCCTTTAACCACCAGAGGTGCCATATGGTATCAGTATTATGTACAAATCATATTCTTAGGTAATTGGAGAGATTCTTGTCCAAATCAGAGAGATTATGTACCTGTGTGGAATGTTATGTGATGTAATTATTTTAAGCTGTCGACTTCATGAATGTCTGTGGCTCTGCAGGAATGTGCAAAGCAGACTTAATCAGGTTTGTTGCCATAACAGTAACACTCTTTACTTTTATTCAGAGAAGCTAATTATAAAGTTTAAAAAATTTTGATACACAGGGATATCCTTTGATAACAGGATGATGCCTGTTGATGTTTAGGGGGTAGATGGGAGAGTTTTATGAGGGACTGAATCCACAACTTCATGTTTTGTACCTAATGGATATGACAGAGCTGGCACTGAATAGTTTGCTTGTTGCACGGCGCCAAATTTTGCCCGAAAAACCGCTATTTTGGGTGCTAGCCCCCAAGGGTCATAAGTCAGCTTATATGAGGACTCAGGAAGCCATGACAGCGCTCCAGGCATAGTTATCAACTGCACTGAGTACCATAACTAATTAATGTGATAGTGACCTCAAAAAGCGATGGTTTTGAAACGGCAACAATTGTTAAACTATGGGTCGAAATCTAATTGTCATTATGGCCATGCAAAATTCTACATTTTTTCGTCATGTATGTGAAAATCTGATATTTGTAGGCCTTCTTGTTTGTATTTTACAAGTTATTTAAAACAGCTCCCATCTTCACCAGTTCTTGTAACAAATCAGTATACATTTCAACTGATAAATTTTAACATGACCAATTACATTGGTTTTCATACAAGTGAATAGAAGAATCTTTAACCTTCCTTGTGCCAAAAGCTCACGTCCGTTGCAGTTGCCTATCTAATTATATCTCAGATAATGTGTTTTCTTTAATCTTCGGTGATGAACAGTGACTTATTCTGCTTCACATTTGAGTGGCCAAAATAGTTAAGAACCATTCATTTAAGATAGCTCATACACACAGAGTCAGTTGCTCAGCAACCAATCTTTGTCAGACGTTTGTGGAATGGGGGAGGGGGCAAGGAGGAAGTTAATCCAGAGAAAGAAATAAAGGATTTTATAATTCTGTCAGTATAGAGTATTATGATTCGTGACTCTTCAGAATGGGACTAATGTGGCTATGCTGGGGAACTGTCCTGCGCACTCACAAAATCTCTTTAAAGTCCACTCATGCTGATTCTTCATAAACCAGTTGTGTAAAAACAGACATGTTAGCTTACATGAGAGAGAGAAAGAAACAGAGAGAGACCGACAGCATTCGCATGCATGGAGAGGGAAAGAGAGGAAGAATTTGTAAGGTGCACACATATCCCCGTCCCCCGTTTTTTTCCCCTAGAAGAACAAAAGAAGTAAACCGCCCATACTGCACCAGTGAAGGACAAAGCGCCTGCACAACACCTCAGCGCTGTCAATCTTATGTATTTAGATCTTGGTCACTGCGATAAAACAACTCACTCATCTCAACTGCTTCACGTGCAACCGCATATTAAACTGACACCCCTTCTACATAGTATACAGTGGACTTGTCGCCTCAGGCGATGATCCGAAGTGAATGAAACAGGGATTCAATTTCGAAACAATCTGCTGATACTAATAGAAATTCCTAGGTACAATCCTCATATGACTCGACCTTTTCCGACATTTTTCTTTCACGAATGACAACTAACTGTTTAACATCCTACTACATGTAGATCTAAACTTGCTATTTGATAATTACACGGGTTAAATAGATTTATTTCAACAAATCTTTGTTGTGCTGCTGAGCTCATCTAAAAAGAAGGTCGGGGGGGAAATACGTGAAAAAGAAAAAAAAATGAACAGTATTTCAGTAAGATCATGGGTCTCCCAGACAATAGTAGTTATTCAATGAATCTAACTAAAGTAAATAAAATGAGAGCAGGAAGGAGTTTCATAGCAATTGCATATGATTTGCTCTACATTGTATGCTTAACGTTCATTACCGCGTGTCTTTCTGCTGTTGTAAGTGTATAAATTTATATTAAGTTTTTTTCCTGGTCTGTCTTTACAGAGACTGTAAGTAAAAAGGGGCTCTAAAATCTTTCCCTCTACTGCAACGGATATCCCCATTGAAACATACACTCATATATAACTTGTCTTACATTTCACCAATTTCTACCATGGTTCATCGTTTCATGTTTTTTATGACCTGCTGAACTTTGACCCCCTCTGACATACTTTCAATAAAATTGTGCCAACTTTATCTCTCCGTTGTTACAAAACTAAACAAGCCAGGTGTATGATCATTCTGTGAAGTTTAGTTCCACTTGTTTTCTATTTACTGAAATGGTTTTAATGTTATAAAAGTTTACTATCACACACCAGAGCAAGGAGCAAATGATCATCAAAAATCTAATGACTAGGTTGGTGAGCGACCTAGCCTCCAACAAGTAGCTGGCCTCTCTGACCCCAACCTGATAAGGTGGCAGTGGGCATGCGTGATGAGCAACTAAAGTAGCGCCTTTTCAATGCAGTGGTTGGATTCACCAGATAGGAAAAGCACTCAAACATTTTCCATTTTGTTTAGGGCCTGTGCATGAGAAAGGTCAGGACTTACTCTGTCAGTCCTATGGAAAAAGTACACAGTTGTTGACAACATGGCAGTGTAATTTCACAGCAGAGTATTTCAAGTCACCTATCAGAGAGAAGTTCCTCATGGGTTCACAGTATATGCGAAAACAGGAATTCCTGCTGAAATGTTATATTTTAAGCAATGATGATGGTGGTGGGGATGAATAAAAAGGCAAAAGTGAAGATTTTTAAACAGAGCAACTTTACAAACACGTATACTGATATCTGAGATGACAGATTGCAAAAAAATGCTCAGAAAACCAAAAAATTGAATTTAAAAAAGGTTAGTTTAATAAAGGATCAATTAGAAAGAATGCTCAATTAATTTTTCAGTATTGAAAAGCGCCTTATATGTTAATCATAATGTCCAAAAACCACACCATTCTCTGCTGCCTTCCCTGTGATGAGGCAGCCAGTGTTTGCTCTTCTGTCTGCAAGATTTTATTTTCAAGTCATGAAAGATCTGCAGGACCTGAAGTTCTTTAATCACTTATTCTGTAAATGTTGTTTAAAGGAAAGTTGCATTGTCCCACAGACCATATTATGATACCGTTTTGTTTAAAGAAAACAGTTCTTCATGTGTCTGTCATTATGATGCCTCTGCCTGCCTTAGACAACCCACATGGTTATATTATGCAAAGTTCGAATTCCAACATCCACTGCATGTGTGGCAGCCATGAGCTTATACCAAATACATTCAAACTGCATGGCAAAGCTGTCTAGCCAGTGCTGTGCAGACTGGTGATAATACTTCAGTACAAATCTTTGATTTTCACTGTAATCAGCAGATGTTACCGAATTAAATTATGCTGAGGCAATAAAAATTCAGAATACTTCGCATGGCATTCATGATCAAACTTAAGTTTTGAATTTGGATGACCTGAACCTTAATTGAAAGCAAAATAAAACACTGGCAGAGACAGATAGAGGTGTCGGTAGCTGCTGGATCTAAAGAGTGAGGTCATCATTTTGCCACAAGCATCTGCTGCACAGGTAAAGGAAATAACTCTTGACACAAGGGTCAGATCTCAGTCACTCAAGCCCTCTCTATTGCATCATAATATACATGCTCAGGGTAACATAGCAATGCTCTTTCTTTATGAAATTCACTCAGCACAACAGATAATTTTGAGAGAGAAATGATACTGGAAAACGGAAAATCATTCTTGATGTGCATGTCCACTTTAAGGCACTATCAAGATGAAACCTGAATTTCAAATGTGGTTTTATTCCAAGCACAATAACATGTTACTATGATCAGGATTATTTCCACCTACATCTCCACCATGATATGCAAAAATATTGGTTGGGCTTAAGAATGCTACTCTCTCATGTAACATAGCATTTCTTTGTTTCAGACACTTGCACAACCAGTCGTGCCAGTATTCCCATGTCCCAGATATGTACAACCTCTGCAAGTATGCACACAGTCAGGAGGAACTGGATGAGTGGAGGGAGCGGTTTGAGTGGCGGCAAATGAAGCGTGTAGTGGCCAGAGAGCGGCAGATGTTCTCTTATACCGAGGCTCTGCTTGAAGAGTTCTACAGCCAGGGCAACAGTGTCAATGTGGTAAGTGAGTTGGAAATTGGTTTATGATATAGAAGATTTTATATACCTGCGAATTGATATTAGAATACTGGATAAGAGTTGGAGATGATTTTTGGATTAGGTTTTCGCTTGGGAGTGAAGAATGGAATGATAGGAGGTAAAAGATTGTACATGCATAAGAAGATCTACAGTGCCTTCTGTCAAGAAGTTCGTAATAAGCCTACAACCTATTGCAGTCTATTACACCTGAGGTGTAATCTTTCAGAAGCATCAAGTTATTGGATTCTCAGTTTGTTACAACTTTTTATCATTTTATTGAGATTTCACATGATTTTGGCCACATGTAATGGGATCTCAGGTTGACACACATGAAGTTCCATAATGTTATTAAGTTGTTCATTTCTTTGCAGATTTCAGAAAAGCTGCCTGGTGTCACAGTTACATGCAGTGATGATCAAGTGCTTTACAAGAATGAAAAAAATGCTGCTTTGACCTGGACCTTTGAATTACATTCCCAAGTAAAAAATTTTTTGGTCATGCTGATGTTGATTTTCTAGAGAATAAAAGGTTGATGAAGGAGATGTTTACCTGCATAGAATTCTCAAAATTTAGCCAATAGGGAGTTAGGAAATATTCTGCCTCTCTGACTGCTCTACGGACTGGCAGAGAATGTCACGCCTAGGTTTCGATATGCAGTCTTGGCAGCAGGGGATAGTTGTCATGGTTGCACTACATTGCAGGACCAAGTGAAAGTATTTTTCAGCTATATTAGTTATTCTTTGTCTTATTTGTCTTAGCCAGAAAGCCAGATTGTTCAACAAATGCTTTGATTACAAACTGGGATAATTCAGTTGTTCACCTGTAACAAGACCAAAATGTTGATGAACATACTATTGCTTTTAGGTATTTTAACTTCCAAATGGGTAGTCATTACACCACTTTACAAATGCTAATGATGATTTTGATGAAGGACACTAATGAGTTTGACTTCATCTGTGAAATTTACAGGATGATGGAAGATCTTATCAGTGTTCACAGAATTTCAGTAGTTCATATGGATTTCAATAGTCCTAATACTTTAATCATGTGGAGTTCAGTGGAATTTAGTTTAAAAAGTTTTTATCTACAGCGACACTTGGAGAGAGTGGCATTGCTGCATAACAGAGACCGTCTTCACTTTTTACTCGTGGGCAGTGATGAATCTCGCCACCAGGTGGCATCAGGAGACCTTTTCTTGGCCGTGGATGATTTTGGAGATGCTTGCTTTAAAGTCATTGTACGTGGTATACTTTTCTTGATTATTTGTTTTGGACATAATGAAATATTTTGAGCTGGTATGATTTCGGTAGTACAGTCGACTCCGCTTAATCGCCCTCCGCTTAATCGCCTTTTCCGCTTAATCGCCTCGTTTCCTAGGGAACCGAATTTTTTCTANGCATCGAGCTGTAGGCCTACAGTGTTTTACGTATTGGAATGTACTGTTACTGATATCAATGGAAATGATTGAGCTTGCTAAAAGTTATGTGAATAGGCCGAGCGGTCAATAAGTTAATGGCGTGTATAATTGTATAAACAGGTCCATATGTCACGTTCACCAGTCCGTCTATGCGCTAGGTACCCTTTCTGCAACACGCTTTCCTCACATTGTGTACAACTCGGGGTATTGTCGAGTGGGTCCAGGAAAGGGGACATAACTCCTTTAAGTGTTAACTTTCAGGAGTTACCTCCCGCAATCGGATTTCCGGATAACGTCTATTGATATAGTGCATTAATCCTTCACAGATGTAAATGTGCTGTAAGCACACTTGGTGCTGCTGCTCAGTTATGTTTCAGTAACAAAGCAGTTTGCTTTTGGAAATTACTCGTATGACCATGCAAGTTTTAAAGAGAACTCCAGAAATGTATGCATGTTTCCATTATAGAATTTCTAAATTTGTCTTGTCAGGGGTTTTCATTGCATACACCACAGTTACTTGACAGAGTAAAAAATTTCCTCCTTCAATTGAGCATGTTGTATTCATACTTTGCCTATATGATGTATTTTACCATATCCTTCGTGTGATCCACTGGGGTATACAGAGTTGGAAAGTCCTGGTTTTTATCTGTCTTGCTTTTAATCCTTTTCTCACAAAAATGTCTTTTTTTTTTCAAATTATTTTTTGTTAGTTTGTCTCGCTTCTGATATTTGGCATTGTGATTTGTTACCCAAACTACTGGGAGACTTATTCTGTTTATTTCTAAACCCTCACAGGTTCACTTTACTGGTGGGATGTTTGGGTCATTCAATCAGTGGGTTGTATTTGACTTCGGAACAAGGCCTGTGCTAGTCAGGAAGTTGGCAGTGGAGATTGGGGACCATCTCCAGCATGAAAGGGTCAGTGTTCACTTTTTACTCTAATACTGTTGAACCACCATTGTATCTAAGGTTGTGTCGAAATTCATCAGCCAGAGCCCTCTCTCTGTGCGTTTGGTCGTGATTGCAGCATGCAGATGTTATTAATTCCACAACTTGTGCCTGTATAATTCATCCATTTTAAAGTCAGTGATGTCGACTTTTATATAGAAGGGCACAGAATTAAATGTGATAGTAATTTGGGTGAGATAGTCTCTTCTAATCCTGAGGCAATCATCAGAAAGTTAATTTCCAGGAACATTACGGTAGCCTTCTTCCCTTCTCACCAGCAAGTCTAGAGATCTCATGATGTTCAAGTGAGTTATGTGCCTTGCCTCATTATGTCCCAGATTTTTGATTTAAAACTGGGACATGCTCTCTTTAGCTCCACTGAAATTTCTGTAAATGTTCAGTGCCAACATTTAATTATAACAGGTGAAAGAGCTGAGGGAAGACCTGTCATTTGACCGATGGACCAGCCTGAACAGGGAGATCAAGAGAGCCCAAAATGAAACCCAGGATGATTTCACTGTGCAGCTGCTTCACAGGTACAAGGAGCCTGGTGCTTCAGAAGAGGTGGTGACCCTGGATAGTTTGACAGAGTTGAATCAACACAACTACGTCCATAAAATGCATAAGCTGTTGGAACTGGAGGAGATCACAAGACATCGAATCATAGCAAGGTGATTGGCCAGCAAACAATGAAAATTCCTTAGTTAAATCCACTTACTTGTCTTGTTATTTGTCGATATTTTTTTTTCCCTCACGATAACTGAATAAATACTGTATTCCCTCCATGAAAATTGCTAGATAATCACACATTCTATTTAATTATTTTTTCCTAAATCCAAGAGAAGTTGCCATTAGGCTGAGTTGACCATATGGAAAAAGACAGAAACATAAGAAGTCTGTCAGTATATACAGTAAACATATGCTTTCAGTTTTTAAGGAAAGGGGCGCCACCTGGAATCGTCTATTTGGGTTCAAAATACCGAAATTGGGTTTTTGCTATTTTCAGACACTTTGACGTCTTGTGAATCGAAAGGATTGATGGTTGCATGTGAAAGAATCCATTTTACCCCTCAAAAATGCATTTGATTAGGGTCACACACCCCCCCCCC
>JAWQUT010000025.1:1324461-1347086 GCA_033807755.1 Ellobium chinense | reverse complement strand
AGGATTTTTTGTCTGATTATGTGAATTTATGCTGAAATTGTCTGGTTTTGATCGCATATTTTGTCTATACGCAATAAAATTATACCTATCTTGTTGCATACCGTTGGAAAGGAAATTTTCTCCTTTACAAGGTCAACCTCTCATTGGCTGGCCAATGACAATGTCGGAACGACGGTATCCCCCAAATGCGAAGCATAAATTACGTCTGGTCTTATTTACATCACTAAAAATAGCTAGGTCACGGCCTAGAACAAGTCATGCTGATGTTTCATGCGCTCGTTTGTTTCCAGCAAGTGTGACGTAGTTATCTGATTGGATTTCTTTGGTTCGGGTGGCCTCGTTTCTGTTTGTACGTAAACAGCAGCATGCAGGTTAGCACGTGAATACCTGACAGGAAGGAGGTGGCCAAAAAATTAGTAGCCTAATTTTTCTTTGTGATTCTGAAAACGGCCGGTAGGCTTGCCCTAGACAAAGCTAGACAGGAAAAGGAGACTGAGGAAGGTTGCCCAGCCTATCAGCCGGTCATGTATTGCTGTAAAAACAGTTTTTCAGACGCTTTTTGTGTGTGAAATTTTCAAATGCATTTTTCTCAAAACTATACTTTTCAACACATAATTTGAAACTCCATCATAATTTAAGAACCAATTTTTGCGAAATTTGGCATATAAGCAGTTTATAGGTGCACAGAAAAAGTGACAGAGAGACATTTGGACTTTTTCTTTTATTTTTCAGGAAATATGTTGGCAGAGGCCAAAAAATGGGGGAAAATTGATATTCTGATACATACCAACGTTGAAAATTCATAAAATAATTTTTTGTCACTTTATCAAAAATAACTCTGTGTCACTTTGTAGACATTGTATATAAGAATGCATGTGTGGAATTTCAGTTGGATTGCATTTCATCTGGAGGAGGAGATTCCTTTTGAAATTGACTGTATTCCAAGTAGAAATTTCAAGATGGCGGCCGTTTCCATAGCAACCATAATAAAATGTAAAAATTTTATGACTGTTTTCCACTAATTTGAACCTGCTGAGTCCAAAAATCAAGGTTAAAATCATGTGGCACCAAGCATTTAGAAAAAGGCCTTTTTTTTCTGTAGGTATTTGCAACATTGAAAGTTTGATAGGACTTCGATTTAAATTTTTAACTTTTTGTGAAATAGAGCATCTTGCATTGGAAGAAGCTTATTTTAAAATCAGCTCTGAGAAGCTGTGGCTGATTGCGCCATGTTATTGCTTCTCTGGCCCAGGTGTTGAGGACAACTTTGATACCACTCAAGCTAGACCACCAACCTGCACATCTTTCAGTTTGGCCAGGAGTGACAATTGAAACCGTCATCTGCATCACCAGCAGCAGATAGTAGTTAAAGCTCTAGTGCAGTGAGGATTAAGAGCTGTCACGCAGGAGGATCAACTAAGACAATTTCATAAATAACACCTATCAACGTAGACAAACATCCGTCAGGCCCATTAACATACAGATTTTACTAAAATCATGGGCCAAATCAAAGACAAAGACCAGATTTTTGTGAATAGATTCATCAGTAAAGTGCATTAAACATGCTGCATTTGCTTTCGTAAGTGGAGAATAAAATGATTCAATAACTGTGGAGATCTCTGTAGAAAATCACATTGTCATTTAGTTTTTGTATTTCATCTTCAGTTATAACCTAGTCACTGAAGTCACAGCATCCCAGACACTGGAGGAACCTGGCATCTTCCTCATTGCATCTGGAGGAGATTTGTTCATCAAAGTGAAGTTGTCTGAAAACCTTACAGAAGACACCATGGCTGGCAAGCTTGTCCTCTCCAGTGTAAGAACAGTGTTGATTGCTCCAGCACATTCTGCATCAAATACAGTAAGTATCTGCAACTTGGCTTCATTTCACGTTTATTTGCATACAGTCCCATCTCTTGTAAAGTATCATGAAACAAAATCTCAAAAATAGTGTTGCAGTTTAGTTTGCAGGATCAACTTTTCATTTTCTGAAGTGCATGTGGAACTCGTTACATAGATCCTTTTATTTTTCCATGACATACTGTTGAGGGGTTCAAGCCCAGATGGCAGTGGATCCAGAAAGTAAAGTAAAAGTATCCTTTTATTTTCAGCAGTGTTTTGATGCATGGCTAACAGCATTCTGTCACCTGGGCATTACATTTTCAATGTTAATATGGTCAAGAGGTACAGATAATATATCTTTGATTTGTGTTTAAATGTGTTAGCTCTTGTAACACTACACGTCTAGCATGGTGAGAGCAGCATAAGCTGATTGTCTCGCTGGGCATAATGTAGCCTGATCACTTAGATACCAGGTGAACTAAACCAGCCTTAGCTTACCTCAGTTGGGCAGAAAATGGCAGCAGAAACTTGTCATCCACATCACCCACAGATAGTAGTTAGTGACTCAATCCAGCTTTACTGTTAGAAGGGTTAATTTTGTCAAGTTAAGTATGTGTTTTCATTTTCAATTCATAGGTGTACGAGGCCAGTATTGTTGGAGAGAACAATTACAGCTATGATGGAAGAGGAAAGGAACATGTTTACTTTGCTGTTAGCGCCAACGTGGCAAGTGCATTGAATTTGTCTCATGGAAAGAAAGTGGAAATGGAGATACAGTTCCAGATGGATCGCAAGTTCTTTTGCCGAATGCATTATGCCCTTGATTCCCTGCAGACCACAGATGTTATCTTCCCAGATGTTGTAAAGTTCAAACCCAGCCTCAGCCAGATAAATTCATCCCTCAAGATCAGGTTGGCTTGCACCATGTTTTTGTTTGCTTTATTTCACCTCCTTACTTCTAGTATCATTAGCATAAGTAGGCTTTGTAGAACTTTTACATAACCTTCTATTTCCATTAGTCCAGTGAGATGCTCATTGGAACAGTGTTCAAAGAATATCCTGGTGGAAAACAAATGGCTCTATACAGACTGAACAGGAATATGGTGTATTAATTTCTGTTGCATTCTGCATATTTTCTTTTGTTCTGTGGCCTCAGATAATGAAGAGAAAATGTTTTAAGTCTTCCTGTAACATGAATCTGATCATCAAAAGATTATTTTTGATAACTGCTGTTGCATTGCATGTTGTCACAGACTTGTTGATTTCTCGCCCCCTACTTAGGTCCAGTGTCCTCAACGATGACCAGATGACTGCAGTCAGACATATTATTACAGAAAGAGATGGTTACACACCTCCTTTCATCATGTATGGACCGTTTGGTACTGGCAAGACAGAAACATTAGCTCAGGCCACCATGACCTTGCTCAGAGAAAGGCCAACTGTCAAGATACTGATCTGTACTCAGTCCAACAGGTAACACACTTACAATTGCATTATATTGACTTCATACCCTAAGTTTTCAGTTTCACAACATTATTACCCAAAGGTGGGACCTTCCTGGCATGTGTCGGTTTTCCAGATTCATAACTTTTGCATGAGTGACAATTGCGGATTTAGTGGGATAGAACTATACTGCAAACAACAAAGACACACAAATTGTCACAATTATAGGCAGTCCACCATCTCAGAGAGGTAAAAGACTGTATTAATCAGTACATGAAAATAATGTCTGTCTCAAGCTTTAGTGCTGTTTATTTTAACCAGATACCTTGTGACTTACTGTATCAGTGACATTTGATGGATATATTGGGTTGTAGCAAGCACAAAAATAACCTAGTTTGCAGATTACCTATCTCTAAGACAGGCAATTTGTCTATGACTTTAACAAAATAATAGATATATTTCAGTGTAATGCACTGTTCGCTTGTGTAGGTGATGCACATTTTCATGGTTCATGGCACTGCCTATAGCAAATTTCAGGATTGGCAATTGCAGAGATATGAAACCAAGATTCACAGATCTCTGCGAAAGGCAGTCATGAACTACCATGTCATTAATTTGATGCTTGATTCAATACTGTAATATTATTCACCATACTCTCAGAGATAGCTGTTGATACTGACCATCCATACAGAAATCACAGCTGATTTTTAGAAATAAGGGTTGCAGTATCGGGTACATTTGTGGAGAATATTCAAAGCTAACGTGGTTTGAGCTTACTGACTGGATGAAGGATTGCAGAGATAGTTCCAAATTCTCAAAGAACATACAGAAATTTCTTTGGGGAAATGTTTACTTGCATGTTTCATCTGAAAAAACACTCCTGTCCTGTTTCAGTGCTGCAGATCTTTACATCACAAAACATCTGGACATCTTCTTTAAAAAGAGTGGCGGCAATCTGAAAATGTTACGCTTAAATGCAAAAGAGAGAAAGTTGAACACTGTTCCTCCAGAAGTCTTAGCCTACAGCTATGCCCCAGGAGGTGATAAATTCCAAGCACCCACCAAAGAATTCATACAGAAACATCATCTTGTTCTGACCACGGTGGAGAACTCCATGCAACTGGCCAAACTGGGGCTTCATAATTTCTTCACACACATCTTTGTTGATGAAGCTGGGCAGGTAATGTGTTGCTTATCTCAGTGTATGTATGTTTTATGAAGTGATCTGCAAGATGTGACTTGCTTATGTCAAGGCAATCATCATTTTTATTTTTTTCAAACATATTTCAGAAAGAAATCTGTTTTAAAAAAGAATTTTTGCCCTTTCTTTCTGATCTCAAAGTAGAAACACCTCATACAATTGTTCACGGATGGTATGTCTCTCACAGAGGATTAAGATCTTAAAATTATTGACCAGGAGAATGTGTAAACAGCAGATTTGACTGCCAGGGATGTTAAGATAGTAAAAGCAAAGGTTGCTCTTTTCCTTTTGAAGAACACTCATTTCTCTTTAATATTAACTGTAATGCACATTGCATCCTAAACTGGACATTATGCACTACACGATTGACTTGCTCATCACAAACAGGCATGTTCAGAACTACTCCTGTGTGACTTTGCCAAAGCTCATGAGTGAAAGTCTTCAGTCATAAGATTAAATTCATCCCTGAGATTACACTGACAAATAAGAAAGGCTACACCCATAAGATCCCATTTATGAAATAAAAATTAGTTGAACACATATAATTTAACATAATTTAAATATGAATAAAAGACAGTACAAATCTAAACATGAAGATTGATTACATGATCAGATCATAATATTTTAGATTTGTATTTTTCTTTATTTATATCATAATTTGTTAAATTGTATGTGTTCAAAAAATTTTACCTCATACATAGGATGTTACCTCTTACTTACTCTCATATCAACCCATTTTGCTGTCGCCTTTATTTTCACGACATTTTTTATAGTGAACCCATTGACATCTCACGTCACCCTTCCACTTTATGCCAAGGCACAAGGTTTTAATTTACACTGATAATCATGATGCCAATTGTCCAAGGCTTAGGGACTCTTATGTAGCATACAGACAGACAATTATGACTATAGCTTAGAGAAAGTTGCAGATTGATGTGACCAGCTTCCACAAGCCTTTCCCTTTTAAAACATGCCTATCATCTCCATTTACAGACCCTAGAGTGTGAAATTCTCATGCCCCTGACTCTGGCCACCAGCAAAACCTGTGTGGTCCTCACTGGAGATCATCATCAAATCGGGCCAATAGTGTACTCCCAGGAGGCACGGCGCCAGAAGTTTGACGTCTCTGTCCTAGTTAGACTGTACAACTACTATGATCAGATTGCCAACTGTGGTATCACCCAGGTGTCTGAAAGGTCTCAGGTAAGAGTCTTGTCTTGCCTGTAGATTCACATCAGGATAGGTGAGAAGACAAGTGAATCAAACTCTCTACACATTCTTGATAAGCAAAATTACCACTCAATAGGTTTTGCATGTGATCGCTTCAGATCATGTGATCCACTGATTGTGTGCAGCTTTCAGTTTTTTCATTCAGAATGTTATCACAAGCATCTCATGATAGAAATGGTGCCAGCCTGTCTACCCAGTGATAAATGAGTATTTATGGAGTATGGTAACTGCCTTTAGAGTATGGTCATAGAATGTTTGTAATTTAACTGATTTTGACAGAAACAAATTATCATCCCACTGCAATTTATAATAAAGAATTTTGGTGATCTTTATGAAAACTGTACTTACTTCCATGAAAAATTGAGCAGACAAATATTTTTTGCAACTTTAAGAATGGGGATATGAAAGGTAACACCAGTCATTATAGACTGGTGATTTAGCATGTCTCTGAAGAAAAGAAACTTTAAAGGAGTCTTCTGCTGCTGATGAAATGGTTGTTCAGTAATTGTGAAGAGCAGGTGACATTAGGGTAATAATTATAGGGCCTGTCATTTGAAATGTTCACAAATAAATACAAAAGTGGATAGGCATTGTTTGCAACTTCTATAGCAATGTTCTGTATGAATTTGATCCATAGCAATCCCCACTCAACATTTTCCTGAGCATCAACTACCGTACCAAGTCGGAGATCCTTCGGTTCATCTCAAGTGTCTTCTATGGAGGACCTGATAATCTGAAAGCATATGGTCAAATCCCAGCTGTAATGGGCATAACACCCCTCATGTTCTATGCTGTTCAGGTAAGCTGTTTTGGTGTAGATTTTGCTGGATGTGTAATTGAACGGTTTTTTTTTGTGCTAACCTGTTAAGTCCGTGGCCCTGATATTAGTGGTTTCACATTATGATCTGTAGTGAATGTTCAGCTGTTAGATGATAGAAAAAAAAGACCATCTTGTTGAATTATTATGAGATTACATCTTTACCACGTCAAGAGTAGGGCACTGAATATTTAGACTTTCTGTATATTCACAGATCTGTCAGACTACTCAAATTTTGTGTGACAACACTTGAGAATGTAAGGTATCTGATGGAGAATCTTAAAACATATGTAAGGCAATCCATGGTTTTCTCCAGTGGCAAGACCATTTACATTTTCAAGCATACGCTTGAAAATGTTCAATATCAGATCTTCAGAAAAATCCACAAATACCCTTAAACAAAGCTAAAATTCTGTTTCTCCCTTTCAGTTTTGAGTGAAATCATCTACACCCATTAAATTTGTATCCACTTCCAGCAGCTTTGTTGTCTGCAGATATATCAGAATGTGTGTTTTCTAAATTTAGAACAGTGTCACTGATACAGTTGTCCTTGTTATGTGTTGGATCTAGGGGAGATAATAAACTTCTACACGAGAACTGCATCTCTGAGTAAGTAGTCTTGTTGCATTTTAGATCCATGGGAGATGCACAAATTCCTTATGATTTTCCATACTGATGGTCAGCTAAAAATAGGTTGCTTATGGAGAATGTTCCTCTGACACTATCAGGGCACTGAGAGTCAGAATCCAGACAGCACAAGCTACCTGAATCATGCAGAAGCTCAAGAGATTGTGGAGAGAGTGAAGGAACTCTTGGAAAACTGGCCTCAGGAGTGGGGCATGCGTGATGCCAAGAAGGTGGCTGTCATAGCCACATATTCTGATCAGGTTGGTCATGTGATAAAGTCTTTTCTCAACCAGATTCTAAACTTCGGCTAAACTGCCAGCCTTTCTATGAAATGCCTCTTTCCAAAGTTGAATTTAGGCAAACCTCACCTTATTATCAGCTGGCTAGAAATTATTCCAGCTGCTAAAATTTTAACATTTTTTTTCTTCTTCTTCAAATCTCACAAGTGATTGATGGTGCTCATTTAACATTTTTCCATTAATATAATTATTATATCAAAGTCGAGATAGAATTGGAACAGATTTAAACGAGATAAAGTGTCAGATTAGTTACCAGTTTCATTTGCCTTAAGACTAGCAATTTAATACTCATGTACTGATCTAAGACACCTCTCTTTGATTTTATGCCTTTGTTGGTGCATTCATAAACTGGCTTGGATGAAATCCTTTGTTGAAAGCTATTAGCAGAAATCCACATTTGATTGACACTGAATAAGCCTGGAACATTAAGTTTTTCCACTGACTTCGAGGATCTCAGAAATTCATCACAAGTCATCTGTGAAGCTTAAAATTCAGCAGGGTTCACTTAACAGCATTACCCGAAATCTCAATTAACTCAAATGAAAAAAAAAAAATCCCTGTCCTATAGCTGTTCTTATTTATATAGTAAAATATTTTCAGCAAGCTCATAATGAATTTCAGGGAACCTTCAACAACACAACAATGTTGTGCCACCAAGAGAGGAAAAGTGACGGTGCACAGGGAGTAGGCTTCTTCTGTCACAGTTTTCCCTCTCCCGCTAAATATTACATCAAAAAATGTGGTGACAACATGCAGCAATCCCCAGTAACAATACCCAGATCTACAGCATAATATACTAAATTCAACACTTGTAATGTCATGAAAGACTATAATTTCCCCTTAGATTATACTGAAAATAGATAACACAAAACATGTTTAGCTCACCAAAATTAGCCAGTTCCTTCAATTTCATGTTATTAAGATTCTACTGTGTTTACTCATGACCTGACAGGATGATGTATTAATATGTCCTTCGTTGCCACTCATTGTCCTGAATTTTCTCCCTCTAGATTAAGCATGTCAGAAAGATGCTGAGATCAGACAAATCCCGGCCATATTTAGGACAAGTTGATGTTGGACCTGTTCACAGTTTCCAAGGTCAGTAGGCTTATCATTCAGAGTTCATTTACATATTGCCAGTCTAAACCAGTCTTACTCTCACAAATCTTTACCATTTTTGAAGTCCTACACTTTATAGAGTGAAAATGACATACATACATACATACATACATAAATACTTGAGCGTATGCAGATATTTGATTTAAAGCTGCCAATCTTCCAAGCATAGTTTCACTGTAGCTTTATTGTGGCCTTCTTTGAACTCAGATACAGGAGTGATTGGCAATCACCAAACCTGCATTGGTTCTTTCTTGTGTATCTGTTGATCCGTACTTTGTCAAGACTTTAAATGATGCAGCTGGTATGTTCATGAACTCTGCCACATTTAATGTATAATCTGTGCTTTGTAGCACAAGTCACCAATCATGTCTCTGCTGCCACCAGCGAATATTAGCACCCATATTTACCAAGAAAGTCATTTCTTAAATTTGTTGATGAATTTAAGAATTTAGCTTGGATACACACATAAAATGTCTCAAACCATTTATATCACTAAGATATGTTTTTCATGTGCAGGTAAGGAGGTGAGAGCCCTCTTCATCACTACAGTGCGTACTTCCCATCTTCTGGAACAACCCCACATCATTCGCTCTTTGGAGGCCGGGGAGGACATTGGGGATCTGGGATTCATGTCCAACCCCAAACTTCTAAATACAGCTCTTACTCGCACACAGTCCTTTGTAGCAGTTGTAGGAGATCCTGTAGCGCTCTGTTTGATTGGGGAGTGCATCACGGTTAGTAGGGCTAGCTCTGCTTTTATCTGACAGAGTAACCCATGTGCATTCAATTTACTCTCAGGCTTAGCTACTAAAGCTCTTCAAACCTTTCTCAGATTATTTTCACATTATAGAGGATTACTTTACAAAGTTTTGACACAGAATAAGTTACCCAGGTAGGTTTTAATATGTATTTAACTACATCAACTCTGCGGTTCAGTTGTCTTGTCAGAGCACAGCAAAATTTGGAGCCTTGTTATTGTGCATGATGATTGCTGAGTATATATCGAGGGGTGCCTGCGCAAAGGCCTTATCTCTTTTATATAATTCATATAATGATAAGGTCTTGGCACAGGCACCCCTCGATATGTGCTCTATAAGTCGGAGCCTTCATCATGCCATGTGAATAACTGTAGAGCTGTAGATGTTGCCAGTAAATCCTCTTGCAAACTAAAACCAGATACAATGTAACAAGCAAAGTTGTAATTCAGTGTCACCTGAGGTTTTATGCACAGGTATCATACACTAGTCGTTAGCTTTATTTCTTATTCAGAGGGGGTGCAGGTATTATACTGCATACTACTGAAAGACTACTACTAAGACAGAAATCAAGTACAGTTCTGAATAATTGTTAAATATCCCAACATCTTCGTTAGTTCTTTTGATTGATGTCAGGGTATATGAATGAAATTGATCTCGAACTCTTCCACAGGTTTGGAGGACATACCTGAAACACTGTACAAATATGAAGAGTCTGCGACCCATGAATCTCACATATGACTTTGTGAAGAATCAGGTTGTCAGTATTCAGCTGGGCCCATGTAGTAAGGTGGTGGACATGATCACAAAGCGGAGCCAGGAGAACTTTAAACAGTCACTTGGCACCAAGCCTATCTCCACACGTAGAGAGAATGAAGACAACCAAAAGGCAGCAGGAGATGTTGATTTGTTTAATACCTTCCCAGCAGCACATGATAATCAGAGCCAAGGTGACAGTGATACATCCTACACCCAGCATATAGCTGACAGTCTGTCTCAGCCTCTGCCCACAGTCAAATCTAGCATCTCCCCAGAGAAGAGGTCTCGCCTTAGACCATCTCGGGAGTTCAGTCATGACAAGCTGTCTCTCAGCTCTACTATCAGCTGTGAAGATATCATCTTCCAGCTGGCTAAGGAAAACCAGATGGCAGGGGAACCAGGTGATGGCAACTTTATAAAATCTGAAGGCATCACCATCTCAGAAAATAATGGCTTTGCTGTGCTTATATATGATCTTGCAGCCACTAAGAATAGAGGCCCATTTAAGATAACTTCAGAAGATGAAGATTACATAGCATTTGTTGAGCATGATGATGACACCAGCATGGACAAAATCTATGAGAACTGGAGTGTTGAAACACTTCTGTCAAAGCTTGAAAGTGAGCCCCAGCGTTTTCTGAAGGCTGTTTTGAAAGTGGATGGTGATCAAGCCTCTGCCACAGTGATTGGTTCCTTGCCACCACTATATCAGGCACAAGGAAGCATTGGACTGGATGTGGAAATACGAAGCCAGCTGAATCGGGGTCATGCTCTCAATGGAGATACTGTAGTTGTTGAAGTCATTGGACACTCCATGGAGAAAGGTAGACTGGAAGGACAGGTAAAAACCGTTTCAATTTTAGGTTCATTTTATAGCCATATTAGGATTAGGCATGAGTTACATGAGTCGTCCTAATCCACCCAGCTAAAGTAGTTGGTTATGAATGTCGATGTCATACTCATAACTTTTTGTCTGTTGCTATAGCAATCCCTTATTTGTTTACTCCTTAATACACTGTTTAATGGCATTGTGTCTTATTATTCAGCTTGTCATCTGTTGCTGGGTTGTTGATGCTCTGTTTTCTGCAATTTCATGGCATTTATCACAATGAGGGCATCTTGGTATTTGCAGTTCTTTTTTTAGACTACTGGTTAATAGTTACTGAGAAAAAGAAGCTAGTGTTGAAAATTTGTAGCTGACATCTTGGTATTTGCAATTCTGTTTTTAGACTACTGGTTAATAGTTATTGAGAAAATGAAGCTAGTATTGAAAATTTGTAGCTGACATTTTTTATCATTTTTAGTGAAAACCTTTATAACTCGTTCTTTCATCAAAGTTTGTAATTTTGTTTATGAAGTGGTAAATGCCTTGTATAGTTGTTTATACACTTTCATTTAATACACAAACAAATATCAATCAGGTCAAAGGAATCTTGGAGAGAGCCCAGGACCCTACTAACAGGTTGTATGTGTGCACCTCAGACCCAAAGAATGCAGGCATCATGACACCTGTCAATCCAGACATGACTCGCATGTTTTGTCTCACCAGTGCTGGTCGCATCAAACTAGCTAGGTGAGGCATTCCTAGCCACCCAGACATGTTTAATATAAAATTTACTGGACCCACTAAATAATTCCTTATGAAGCATATTTTGTATTATTCATGATAATTAGAAAGAGAGAGTCATCTGCCAGTTTACCCCATAGCACAGCAAACCAGGTTGTGCATTGGGAAATGAATGGTCAGTAATGAATAACAAGCCGTTGTCCGCCATTGAGTTGAGTACAAAGTAAATTTGAGTTGGAGTTGCTCGAGCCAGAGTTGATTTAATGCAACAGACAGAGATATTCAGGGGCTTGAATTGATGCAACTGACAGATATTATGGTTTAATAAAAAAAATATGGATGAAAGAGGATTTAGAAATGCTTCACAACAGGCATGTATTTTGGATTAATGCTAGGTGCATGTCATAAGAAGCACAACAAATTATGTTGCAAAATGTTAAGATTTTCAAAATATTTTGTTGTATTGCTAATTTCTTATTAAGGATTTTGATAATGTAGGTGGGCCAGTGTATCACAGATTATTTTGTGGAACTGCTTATTTGCTTCTTAATATTATAACATACATATATGCAGAGACCTGAACTCAGTAATTTAACCTACATACTTTTTTTATTTTTCTATTGCAGGAAAGGTCATGTATGTGTCTACAAGTTTGTGTCATCCAGCTGCATAGAGTTCAGTCATTACGAGCCAATCGACCCCTCTGATGGCTCCAGTCATTTGTTCATAGTGCGCTATCTGACGTGGGAACCAGGTTTCACACTGCCACTGGGAGTTGTGGTAGGGATGCTTGACCCGGGAAGAAATTTGGACAAAGGAATGAAGGTATCAGTCAAATCAAGATGTCCTACCTTTGCCATTAGCTGGAAATATTTGCCACCCAGTGGACATAAAATTACTATTTCAGTTGAAGTTTTCTTGAAAACTGTTGAAGGATTGGTAGACTGCAGTGTGGTGAATAAGCAACAGAACGCTGCTCAAGCTGACCAAATTTGTCTTGTATTCTTCCTGGCCCAAGAGGAATATATTGGCCTTTTGTTGTTTATAGAAAGATGCATCTGATCTTTTGTGTATTCCACATAGATGGATGATTCACAACTATTGTGGCAAATATGCCACTGTTCTACCATCTTATGCTGAGATACCCATATGTATCATTTTAGTGGTCTAAAACAACAGCATCCATTTAGCGAGCCCTTAGTGTAAGCAGAAAGTTTGAAGGTTTTGTTTTTTTTCATGAAATTTTCACATTTGGGGGAAGATTTCTTGGAATTAAGATTGTTCAAATTTTTTAATAGTGTTGTAAGCTTTCTGCAATCAGGTCAGTCCTATTTCTCACCTGTGGTGGATTAATTGTAACTTTCTGTTATTAGGTTCTTGAGATAGAGCACAACATCAGGCGGACATTGCGACCACAAGCCCTGGAGGAATCAGAACGCCTGTTCCCACCAGACTATGTCATGTCAGCCGACATGCTACTGGACCGACGTGATCTCACCCAGAGTTTCTGCTTCACTGTAGGCAATTTACTGACAGAGGACAGGGAGATGGCCATCAGTATTACTCAGACGGAAACCAGCTATGAGGTAGGCTAAGAGATCCATTATACTATAGCACAGCTCAAACAAAAGAGTAGCAGTTAGCTTTCATAGACCAAAGTAGTGTCTCAGGGATAGAGACCAATTATGCAGAAAAAGCAGTGAGAGCATGCAGGGTAGCTGATAAAAATCAGCAAAGTCACTGAGATGAAAGACCATCCAGGAGGTTAACTAAGAGATTTTCCATATCAAAGCCAACAAAGAGAGTAATGTCATTTAGAGACCAGCTGCGAGGTAAAACATAGAGGGCATGCATAACAGCTGACTTAGAAGAGGAGTGTCACGGAGATGAATACTAGTTATGAAGTAAATTTAGCAATGCTGCGTAGCTTACCTCATAAAAAGAGTGTTATTCGGAGACTGTCTGTGAGGTAAAACAAAGAGAACCTCCTTAGCATAGGTGACAAAAAAGAGTAGATCACCTATGAGGTAAAATAAAATATGTTCCACAGCACAGAAGTATTATTCAAAAGCCAGTTGTGAATGAAATAGAGGCCTTGCGTAACAAATCTGATAGAAAATGTTATGTCACTGAATTGGAAACTAGCAGTGGGATAGAAACAGTGCTTGCATAGAGTAGCTGACAAAAATAGTAGTATAGTAGTATCAGATGGAGACCAATAGTGAGATGAAAATAAGAAAGAATGCATAGCTTAGCTGACAAAATATCAGGATTTCCGTACATCAATCCAGTTTTTGTATGTATGTATGTGCCCTCAGAATTGGTTGTACACTTCTCAAAGATGCATACTTCCGATTTTGTTTTGTTTTTTTGTCATTGTTATTTGTTTTTGTTTGTTGTGTTTTTTGTTGTTGTTTTTTTTTTCTGATTTTGAGATTTAAGAAATTTTGTTTATATCCTGCCATCTTTCCAGAAATGCTTAAATACTGAATTTCTGCTTCATTGACACGTTTCATGGGTTCATTTTGTGTAATAATTCTTAAGGTGGGCATCCATGTGACAGACATCGTTGCCTTTGTGGATAAGGACTCTGTCATAGACCAGGAATGTGAGCATCGTGGAGCGTCGCTCTTCCCTCTCGGCAAGGAGCCCAAGCACATGCTGCCAGAGCAGTTAAGTGCAGACCTCTGCAGCCTTAAGGCTGGCTTCGACCGCCTGGCTGTCTCAGTGATCATACATGTGAACGAAGATGGCTCACTGACAGGACAACCTGAAGTTTTGCGCAGTGTTATCAACAGCAAGCAGCATTTCACTCATTCAGAGGTATGGCTTCTCTGTCACATACTAGGCAGGACTTTATCACCGTTAAGTGGGCTGTAGGCTTCTGTAGAGTGCATGTAAATATCAGCCACAAAAGTCCCTTGAAGGTTTCTTGCACCTCAGGTGCCACCTATCTAGCATGTATTGGACTTTAAGGTTCGCAATTCTCGGGTGGCTGAAATTTAACACCCAAAGGATATGAAACTAGTAAGACAGTTTGATGATGTTATCCAATACATTTAAAGTTCTTTCAGCCTGTTAAAATAAGGCGTAGGTTGCTTTCTGGCTAAATGAAGTTATTGATATGACATGAAAGCGTAATATACATACTTTCATTATGTGAAAAATTTTTGGTCTAACATTGTTCAGGCCCAAGATATAGTTAACTGAGGTGGCAAGGGGTCATTCCACACAATGGAAAAAAACTGCTGAGAAAATTGCAGCTAATGATGAACAATTATACTATATAATTCATCTGAAGTGCTTCATAAAAACTCAATTTATCCACAATAGCTGACCAATATATGTCAATAAAATCAATATTTTTATGTAGAGAAATGATTTTATTCTCAGTTTCCATGATAAACAAAAATTTAGAATCAGATGGCCCCAGTTTTAGAACCAGCTATCTCGGTTCATAGTCTAATGACACAAACATCATTTTAACTGGCTGCAACTAGTAACATCCTGGGTTATCTTATGCATAAGTGTGTCACTCTTCAACTCTTTGTATAGACTGCATGTTTATGTACAGCAAGATCAGGAAACTTCCAGTTTCAAAGACATAATAGAAACAAAAAAGTCATATCTGGGTAAAGTAATTTCTTGTTAATTTTTGTATGTGTTAGTTTCAGAAAGCTCATTTTGTTCTGTGTATCATCCTATGAATTGCAGGTGGAGGAAATTTTGCTGAATCCAGAGGAGGCCCAGAGTGAGTACTTGAAGAGCTGTATTATTGTGCTTTATCAGTTGTCTTATCTGTGGCGCTGTGAACGGCTCGGCAATGCTCACTTTAGCCCCGATCTGGACCCAGGGAAACGACTTGCCCAACATTCTCATCTCATGATGAATGAGGTAGGTGTCCAGCAGTGAGGAAAAATGGTGATGAAATCTTTTAGCGGCTGCATGCCCAAGCACAATGTTATGACTCTTTGATTTTCTTATTAGTAATATGATTCAGGGGTACAATCTTTGTTGCATGCTTTATTGAATTTCTGTTGTTTGACCTGAATGATGGATTCCATCACTCGATTATTCCACATTCAAGGGACACCCTCTGAAATTTTGCCGGAAGTTTCAATACAGCTGCAGTGCGGATGGATTAGAATCAATAAGTGTAAAAAGTCACTCCCATTTTGAGTTGCATGAGGCTGGATTCACATCACTTTATTGTAGTAGCCATTGTTTCAGTTTGACTACTCATTTGGAGAATGGAACCAGACAGGACATAGAAAGTCAGCAATGACACTTTCCTATCTGCATTTCTTCTTTGGACTTCAGCCATTCTTTTTAAGAGAAGCTGTTGCGTACTGAATGGGCCATAATATGCAATTTGTAAACCTAAACAGTATCAAATACGTCAGCTTCTGGGGCCAAATTTTGGCCCCCACAGGGCATTGCCCTGGGCAGAGCCCGAAGACTTCAAACAAATTTTCAGATGTTGGACTTTTGGGAACTTGCTTCCATGGATGTGGAAATATCCTTTGTTACTGTGAGTCCCCTTATTAGCCTCACTGCATCAGTATTAGGTATGTCTTTCGTTCCTTTAATTTTATTGGATTTAAGACTAAAACCTCATTGTAGTTGTATTATTTGTCAATTGCTTGTTGGTAAATTCACAATGTGTACGGCATTTTCAGGTGAAGTTGCGATTCAATGCCGTGGTGGCTGACCTCTTGCTGTCAAGATTCCAGGAAACAACCCCCCTTCTGACCCAACCAGCCCCACAAAAGGAAAACTTGGAGAAGTGGAAGAGAAACAATGCTTGCCATGCTTTTAACAGCATACCTATGACAAGAGCCTTCTTGGAGGACAAAGTAGGTTTGAAAATATGGGACATTTTTGTCATGAAATTTGCCCTCTCTGAATTTCACAATTGATGTTACAACATATGAGACATTTTTGCTCATGGGCATTCGTTCCAAAATGTTCAGATGGCAGGAGACTTTAAAGCACAATATTAAGTCACTTTATGATTTAACATTCACTGAGTCCTCAAAACACTTACAACCTACTTCCCCCCACCTTTCTTTGCTTAAAAGTTTCTTGTAGATTTTGCAGAAATTGAATGTCACACTAGGGAATTCTTTTCGTCATCATAATGTCTTTCTGTTATGGCTGGAGGCAGTTCTTTATTCCAGCCAAGATCATTTTATCATTTCTACTGTGGAACAACATAACTGATAACATCACAGTCTGAGAGCTAAAGAAAACATTGTAAAAGTACTGAATTTTCATCCTGATATCGAGAATACTGTTATTATGGAAGTTTTAAATGTATCTGAATAGTCATTCAGATAAGCTGGTATTCCTGCATTCATGTTTGTTGTTTTGATATTGCAGGTGTGCCGGTGCACCCGAGCTTGCACTTGTGTGTTTAGTTACATGAGGCAGCATCAGCTGAGAAATGCAGAATTTTTGTCTATCTTGAAGGATAGCTGGGTGATGATTTGCCATGCAGTTGGTGAGGAATACATGGACTTTGAATTGGCCCAAGGTACGTAGGATGTTTAGCAGTTTATTGCTCTCAGAGCGGAAGCTTCCGTACTGAAGAGCACATTTCCAAAAAGCAAGAAGTCAACTTTGACAGTAAAGGGAAATAATATAAGGATAATTGCTCTAAACAAATCTGCAGTGAAACATCAATATTAAGTACTCACTTAATTATTAAGTATTCATTTCACATGAACAGATCCATTTCTCTTCTGACATTTCATTGTGCAGGTCGATCTTGATATTAAGTTTACCTTTATAATGCATATACTTTTGCCATGCACCAAAGTGGAATTTGTAAGGAGGTTCTACTGTATTTCAAATTACTTTAAATAGGTTAAGTGATATTCTGTCCCCTCCTTTTTGTCCTCCTACCTTAATTTCCTTGTCAGTTGTTTCGATACATCTGCTTTACTACACAATGGTCCCAGACACTTGTACATTGCTGGCCAGTTTGTCTATAGTATCATTTTCTTCGACAGTGTGATGTCCCCAGAGTAGATCCAGGTTGCTATATCTGATTGTTGTAGCCTTTAAACACTTTAACCACTCTCACAAACAATGAGTTTCTGTTCTTATTAAGATAAGATACATGTACCTTGTGAGTGTGTGGTGATCACTCACTAACCATTTCAGTGATTCTGTGACAGCCTCTACTTCCACCCTTGTATTGGATGTTGTTACATTGTACGTTCCTACAGTCTTGTGTATGATCAGTGGGAGAGGTCAGTCCTCTCAACCAATACTTCTGCAACTTAAAAGTTGTTTTGCCCATGGAATTCAAATTTATAAGAATTGGTCATTAACTAGTGTGTATGAAGCCTGTTTTGCAGACACTTTGATTTTACTGGACATATCAACTGAATGAATGAAACATTTTGTATGGATATTTTTCCCTCCTCCTAGATCTCATCAGCAATCCAGAAAACATGCCTCAGTTAGCTGTTGCAGCTCACAAGCTGGAGACCATCCAGCAACCAGCACAGTATGTATGTTCGCAGCATACCACACAAGAAGAGAGAAGGCACTATGGGCTGTGTATGCAGGCCTACACCAATTTCACCAGCCCTCTTAGGCGGTTCATCAGCATGGTTGTACAGCGGTTGCTTATTGGTGAGCAGCTTTTCCTGTCAGTTGTGGCTGATTGTTACCATGTCCAATTGCTTAGTTTGTTCTCCTAGGACATTAGATTTGCACATTGTTTAGATACCCTTCTGCAAAGTTTCTGATTATCTCAGACTTCATTTTTGTTAGGGTGACTTAAAAACTTATCTTGTCTTGAACACTGTCCTTTGCACACGGTCCCTTAACCTTTGTGGCACAATAATAGAATTAATTCTACAATCTGCTGGCTATGCTTGGGCGTGGCAGTAGACTGAATTTACATCTCCTTGCCAATGGCTAGGCACAGCAGTTAAATCTGTGCAGCCGTGAATCCTGGCAACAGGTCATAACACCTCCCGCCATGTAGGTGAGAAAACTAATACCCCCACTCGTGATGTAAAGATCACATTCATTTTCACAGTAGACAAAATCAAAAGGAAATGATTGATCTTCAAAAATTACTTTCTTAAATAAAATGACTGGAACACTATTTAAGAATACTTTTTCTCATCATGAAGTTGCTAGCATTGAATATACCCCTAATGCACTGCAGAAATCGTGAAAACAAGTGAACTTTCAAAACAAGTACGATTGTCATCCTCAATTTTATTGAAAATCAAGCACACGGCCTTATGTGCAAGAAATGAAATGTGTTTGGAAGCACTGCCTTCACTGTTACACTATTGTATTATGTCATTTTGCTGTGAGACAAAACTGTTTCCCCCTAATTGGAAGTAATTTGTTATGGTTATTGTATGTGAAACAAAGGAAGCACTGATGATGGGTCGAGAACTCAGCCATTTTTAGAATTAAGACAGCCAATGATTGTTGAAAGGATAAATACTGTACTTATTATCAAGTTATGCATTTTTTGTCAGTGGTAATATCTTGTGTGCCGGCCAGTTATAAAAAACTTTTAAGATATGTGTGAAATTACGATATGCAATCCTTCTTTGTATTTTATAAATCACATATATTATGCACAAATTACTTATCAGATTATTGTATATTTTCTTCCACAATGCATCAGCTTATATGGAAGGTGCCCCAAGTCCTTATGGCACAAAAGAAGTAGGGGAGATCTGTACCCAAGCCACAGCAATTGAGAAAGAGGTGGAGAAATTCCACCAGGCTGTGTTTGTGCTACACCTTGCCAGTGCCCTGAAAGCTCGCCCTCTGCTGCTGAATGCCTTGGTAGAAGAAGCTGACGAAGAGAAAGCTGTGATTAGCGTCATGGGAATCAAAGGCATGCCAAGAGAACAAAGGACAGTTACGTTATCAGTGCTCTCACCAGCTAGAGTTGCCACATTGGATTCAAAGTCCAGCTGTGTTCATCTCATGTGGGAAGAGAGAGTCTATGAACATGCAGGTGAGCATCAGGGGGATCAACGTATGTAAGTGAAACTGTCTGAGGTAGTTTAATTGAATCAACAATCACATTTTCAGCTGAATGCAAAATCATGTTACTGACACTAAGGGAATAAACTTGCACCGTCCTGATTAGCTCATAAAGTCAGTGATATGTCAGTTTGATAGGATTAGGATATGACATGAATGCTTCTGTTGTAACTCAGAAAATGAAACATCACTGTTATGCTCATGTAATAAATATTATAAAATAGAAATCTCAAAATCCAGGTAAAGAATGTAGTTAAGATGGACTAGTGAACCAGCTTTCGGAGAATTTAAGGCTTAAGTTAACTTCTTAGATTTCTATAGATTTGTGATACAAAGCACTTGGGAAGGCATGCAGATAATATGGATACCATCACTTCTAATTGATTAGTGCTGTGATCTGACCTTTGGTCATGGCTGAGTTTATCTAATTGGTTGTTTTTTTCTCTGTGTCGTAATTCTGCTTGCAGCAGTTCAAGACACCCTGGCCCAGTACAGCACGGAGGTGAAACTAGAGCCAGATCGATTTGTCTGCAGTATTTCATCAGTGCAGTGGCAACGACTGCTTATGGCAGCCCGAGAGAAGGATGAGGCAGCAATGGCCACCTGTGTTCAGGTTAGACATGTTTGCTGTATCCAGATTTCTTTGTCTATATTTTTCATAATACACCAGTGGAGTTCTCTCAAGTCTGGAGCATAATACATGACTCCATATGGCCTATCTGACTATATCTGCAGTAGTGACAGGTTTAGTTTTCTTTAGAGTTAGAGTGATGTATTTTACATTTGGTGCCATTTAAGAGTAATCTCACATTGTTTTCTGTAAGCAGCGTTGTCTTTGAGAGCCATGTAGTGATGAACTACCTAATAAGGAAAACAAGTTTGTTTTTTTTTATTGAAATAAAAATATTAACTCTGAAAAGTAAGAAGAATTTTTAGTTGGTTTAATTTTACAGAATGGCAGACTTCAGTGAAATTGCATTGTGAAGACGTACATTTTTGTAGGCACCAATCAGATGTGTCTACAGTAATCTAATAAGTGCGCAAGTATAGACATGATATGATATTCTCATGCTGTACAAAGCTAGGACATGGTCAGGAGAGCACCAGCCAAGTTTATTTCAAGCTTTCTATTTCATGTTGTGATCAGGAAATCTCCAAGCAAGTAGGGGGTGAAATGGAACTACTGTCCAAGCATTACCCAGAGGTGCTGAGTGACATGGGAAAGGATGGGCAAATGAGACACTTTGTTCCCTTCACCTTCACCCTCCATGAGAGCCAGATACTTCGTGTCCAAATGTCAGTCTGTCTGAGTCGAGGCTTGCTTACACCATGTGTGCAGCTTCTCAACCTAACCCCATGCTTGGACCTGTGTCTGGAACACAAATCTGATCCTGCCAAGTGTTTTGCCTACTCAGAGCTGGCCACTCAAGCCAAGGTAGGTTTTGATTTGGGCTACAAGAGTGAAGGGTCTCTTGCATTTTCACCTGTATTAGTGCTTTTTCTTCCTTAATCCTGCTTATAAAAGCACACTATGGGAGAATCCCAGGAGTGAACTAAACAGACTTATGACACTTGTAAAGCAAGGTGACAATATTATGTTTACACAGTTTGCATAATGAGATGGTTCATTTCGTGCACAAACAGAACTGTTTAGTTACATCCTTTTGTTTAAGATGGACATACATCTGTAGGATTAGTTAATCGCCAAAGAAAGCATGTGTATTGTTGTGTAGAAATGAGAGCCTGTCGAATCAATTTGTTTCAGGTTTCATACACTGATGAAACGGTGTATGCCTCTGAGTGGCTGCTTCCCATCTTGTCTTTGGAGTCTGCACATCAGGCTGTGAACGAGGGAAATAGAGTTACAATTCACAGCATTCACATCGCTTGGAGAGCAGCAAAGGATGAGATGCAAAGAGAGAGTATTGAGGGAGAGTTTATTCTCTCAGATGAGTTCTGCATTCGCAGCCAGTTTCAGCCAGATCAAGGTGAGGCACAGGCATACTCAGTATTCAAAATATTTAAAGATTTTTGTGTTTTTCTTTTTGAGGGGATAGGAGGTTCTGACCTCTTTTGAGAATAGTAAACTCAGTACATGTGTCTTCATTGCTATGTAGGAATGGTTTATTGGCAGATTCTGTTGGTTGTAATACTTACCTATTACAGCAATTGTTAAGCACTGTGTTTCTGTTCAAAAACTTTTAACTTGTCCCCTGTTTAAGGCTGGCCACCCTGTGAAAATCAAAAATTCTCTTCCTGTCTGCAGGAAATATCTTGGCATCAAACTTGCTGGATGATCGGCAAATGTTACAGGATGACCCAAGTTTCTCCCTGGACTATCTTTGTGTCCGTTACTCCAACCTGATTATTCCCGATGAGCCAGCGCTGGATGAGAGTGTGGCTGTCCTTGTGAATAACAACCAGCCTATTACCTGGGTAGGACACTGTCGAGTAAAAGCAGTTATCAAGTCATCAGAAGGCTACAGAGTGAAGGTTGTGCTGATGAAATCAAGCATGAAGATGCCAGAGGAGCTGATGAGTGGAAGTCATCCTTCAGTAATGTGCACACTGGAGTGGATTTGCAAGACCAAAGAGCAAAGGTATCTACTGACTGTTCCCACTGGACGCATTATTCAGTTTCATACAGAAAGCAAGCATTGACATTTATTTTTAAGAAATATATTTGTGATACACAAGAGAGTAATGTCCTGACCAGCTAGGGAAATGTATGATTATAGATGATCTTGCTGGTTCAGTCGTTAAAAGATTAATTTAATCTAAAATAATGTGGGTGGGAATTGTGTCCATACTCTGGCTAGCAACAGGAAACAATTTAATTTAGATAACTTAGCACTATGGAAACACAGCCTTACATCTTTTCACAGTTTCAGTGAAATACTGTAGAGAGCAATGTGTTGTCATTCATTTTGGG
>JAWQUT010000025.1:1309967-1324444 GCA_033807755.1 Ellobium chinense | reverse complement strand
GGGGGGGGGGGTGGTACATTATCAGGCATTCATCTATGAAAGTTTTCTCTCCATTCAGAGTCATCGATGTGTCTGTCAGAGGTTTGCATCATGCTTCGACATTTGCCAAAGATATTGTCACTGGAAGGAAGCCGTCCAACACAAGTAGGTATTTTAAATAAATGGCTCACTGTGTTCTTTAACTTTGTATCACTATTTCCACTCTGATGAACCTTTTTGGAGCCATTTTGTATTGTGTACAGTCTACTCCACTTAGCACTTAACCATTTTGTTGGAATATTTTTCCACAAGGAAATCACTGGACGCATGCAGGATTTAAAAAAAAATAGAAATAAAGAATATGACTTTCATTGCCAAATAAGAAACTTTTTACTGTGTCACAATGTCATTAAGCCATTATATTGGAATAAAAGTGTTTGGCCAACGATTTTTTTTTCGTGAACTTTTCTCAGTTGACCCAGTTCCTGAAGACAGCTCCATGTTGAAGACCCGTTTGTCTGAAGCACAAGAAGCTCTGATCACAGAGTGCTACAGGCAGCCTTTCACTGCCATTAGTGGTGGACCAGGAACTGGCAAGTCCCTTATAGCAGCCCGCATTGCTCATTTATTGGTGAAGCGGAACAGGACTGCTGATACCTTTAGGCAGATCAGGCATGATGGATATACCACTCAGCTGATGATCTGTGCTCCTAGTGAAAAGTCATTGGATGTTATCACAGGTGAGATGTTATCAATTTAAACCTTTCACTGCATCACGTTTTTCACAAACTTATCAGCCTGTACATAGGAATTGTCCATTACATGGGAAATAGACATATGGGTATATCAGAAAGGACACAGTAATGATACTTTCACTACAAGATGTACGTATATGTTATACATAGGGGAGGGGTTAAGTAATCAGTTGCTCAGCTTGTGACAAAAGCAATTTATCCCAATACTTTCCACTGTGGGGTACAAAGTATATCATGCAGCACTACACAAATCGACATATATGAAAGGGACCATAGTTCACAGTAGCAAATTTAGAATGCGAATATGTCTTCATAGCATTTTGTTACCAAAGGCATTTCCCTCTAAATTTTGATAGCGGTAATTTTACTCAATGGTATTCGGTATACCAATGGTCAGGTCTCGTTAGTCTAAACCTTTTAGTTCCTTTAAATGTATTCAGATTGTCGAAGTTTCCAGACTATAGGGACAGGCCAAGGAGGAAAAGTTAGGGCCGTTTATTTTCATTATAAACAAACACTTTTAAACACAATATTTTGATTAATTTTTTTGCTGATTACATTGTGGGTTAATCATGGGAATGAATCAATGAGCAATAGAAAGTCACTGGGCAAAGAAGAAAACAGGAAAGCAGAAAAGGGGAGAGAGCCAAATCTGTCTTTCATGCTACTAGAGACCAAAGTTGCAAATAGATACTTTTATTATCTTTTGAATCCCCATATCTCAACAATTATCTCCACCACAATTGATCTTGTCGGCTCCTGTTTGTCTGTTGTTTGTTTGTTGGGGGTGACAGCGTAATGGGAGCCAGCGCTGATGGATCCATGTCATAAAGTAGATAAGACAGGTGGTGTCACTGGTAGGGCAGGAATTGCCAAGCATTTTGCACCCGACTTATAAAATCATGAGTGGATTGAAGTTGACATGGACACGTAATCAAACAGCAGTTTCCTTGAGGTGATAAAACAAAAATATACACCAGCATTCCCAATTTTCATTCAGAAGCACAAATTTCTGATTATTGATGACATTTATGTAGAGAGCAAAAGAACATAATTTCTTCATGATGAGTTCAGTTAAGCAAGGTTTCCAGTGTCCTGGAGTCCAGATTAACAAGACCCAACTGTGTATGGGTTTATGGGTTTATCATCTATGTTGATTGCCTGTTTCAGTGTCCACATAGTTGAAACATAATATATCTACCCCGTCTTTTAGCCTTCAAAATATATCCACTTTTTCCTTAACACAGGATTTGTAACAGCCCTTAATGACTCCAATGCCCACATTGTACGAGTCTATAGTGAGGAGATTGAGGAAAGAGACTTTCCCATGTCACATGAACCAAAACGAAGCTCAGCAGCCAAACCACCAACATGTGCAGTGATGAATGATGTTGCTCTTCATCACCTGATTAGGAATCCTCAAAACTCAGAATGTCAGGTAGATAAAAAAGATTCTGCCAGCGTGTCAAGGGAATGCCAGATTAAATGCATCTTATCAAGTTATAATCCTTATGAACTGACACAAATCATTTCTTTTTTCTATCACTCTCTCCTTTACCTTCTCCCCACCTCAATTTTATTGGTAAATACCATTTATTTTATTCGCTGAGCATTCCACATTAAGTTGATACCATTGCTTTCTACGATCTCTTATTTTACCTACTGTAAGATGTCATAACAACAAATGGATCACTCAGAAGTAAAGATGCTCACTGGACAAATTTTTCATGATCTGTTTATCATCACTGGCTCTGTGCACATAATTTTTATTGCTGTAGAGAAGTCAGATAAAATAGATAAAATGTATTTATGGCTGCAAAATATTTGTCACGGATCAGTGGTTGTTAAGTCAAGTTCAGGACTTTATCTTGTCTCAGTATTTCAGAGGGATTAAGAAAAGCTGTAGGAGATATCCAGTTTTTGAAGATCCTTTGTGAGCTGCCAGTGATGACAAACAAAGCATCTGTTTGTTTCCACCATAGAGCGGATTACTCACATGCTAACATGCTGAAGTTTACATTTAAACAGAAGCTGCTGGAGCATGAGATTGCACTCATGTATGGCCATAGTACAATGGCACCCTTGGTCTATAAAGCTATGGAGAAAGCTCAGGCTACGGAACTGAAGAAGGCCCAGATCATTCTGTGTACCTGCATTACAAGTGCCAGACACATTCTCAGGCATTGCCTGAACATTAAACAGGTATGTTGTAGTCATCATTTAATAGTTAGTTTAAACATCCTGAAATTATTAGCTGTTGGTGTCTAACTCATTCTTACCATCAGTAATGTTTTAGATGCTGATCAGTGCACTATTGCATCCAAGGCAAGTAGATTATGGAACCTGCATATGAGTGTGTAAGACCTGGTCTTACAAGAATGGAAGAATAAGGCTCTCCTTGACTATTCATAAGCCTTGCCTGTAAGACCAAAGGGAATCCAGAACATCCCCATTGTTGATTTAAGAACTTTCATTTTATTATTATCCTTTTGTGGCATCATATCTTTTGAAAGCAGCTTTCAGTATTTACAAATGCCCCATTTTAAATTGTCTTGTGTCTCTCTAGATTATCATAGATGATGCTGGCTTCATATCCGAGGCAGAATCCTTGGTGCCTCTGGTCATGCACAGGGGAGTTAACCAGCTTGTGCTGCTTGGTGATTCTGAGATGCCAGCTCCATCTGTAAAGAATGCCCTGGCATCCCAGCTTGGCCTGTCCCGGTCGCTCCTTCAGCGTTACAGTGACAGAGCACAAAAGTTGACTGTACAGTTCAGAAATGTGAGTACTGATTTGTATGAAAGCAATTTGCCTTTCAGTTGACAGGAGTATAATGTGTTGGATTTAGTCTTCAAGACAAGTCCTTGTCACTGTGTGTTGTTATCATCAGAATGTCATAAATGTATTCCTGATGTGCATTTCTTATCAACAACATTCATAATCCTTGTGCTTAGGTCACCTGCAGTTCCTGCCTAGGCTCTGCATGAATTGAACTGGTTTAGTGCTATTGAATGTAAAAGTGGAAAGAGAGGCTTACAACTTTCCCTACTCATTGTTTTGCTGAGTATATGATTATGGATTTATACACCGTTTATGCATTTCCCAAGATAATTTTGTGTGGAATTTCCTGCAAATTGTTAAAGACTGTATGCTGTCTATAAAAAAGATAGACCAGGAGATATATAATCTGTTTGAAACCTTAGAAAGTTTAGAGAATTTCATGAAAAGTGAATGGCAGTCATGCAACAGATCTGTACTTCCATTCACCCCTCCTGTGTGAATATTTCCTAGGATATAATTTTACTCAATTATGTGCTTCAACTCTGCTGCACTGCATTCAAGCTTGAATTACTGTACCCCTTTTGGTGTAATGAAATATTGACCTTATCATTCCTGTTATGCCTCCATTGTCACTTAATTTAAGAATGGAACACTCTCTCCATAGCCACCAGCTCTATGCAGTTTTCCATCCAGCCACTTTTACAGTGGCAGCCTGACCACAAGCCCTCAGGCTCCACTGAAGCCCACCGCTCCAACCATTCCCTGGCCAGGTGAAGCTGGTTTCCCATCAGTGTTCTGTCATGTGGAGGGGCCTGAGTCTTTCTTTGAGGGAAGACATGAAGGCTGCCCCACAGAAGATGACATTATCAATATGGAGGAGTCTCATGCTGTGGTGAGTGGGTTTTCTGTGGTCTGAGATCAACATGATACTGTGGAATCTGTGTACTTGCAGCCTCTCAGAAGCATGGGAAAGTTGCAATTAAAAGACATTGCAAGCATCCAGTGACTTTAGTATTCAGTTATCTGAAAGAGATTGATTTAAGTGAACTGTGATTAAAGGGAGTGAAATGAACAAGTCGATTATTATAGCTAGCAGTTGCTTTTTAAACACATGCAGTGAAACAATTTTTTCTTTTAATTATTGTTGCTCTCACTAATTCTGTGCATATCATGTGGAAACTGAGACTTTTGTTGCTGAAGACATTGAACATTTTAGAGAGGTTCCTGCAATTATCTGTGTTGTTTTATTCATCGAGTAAAGTGTACCTTTACCAGCATTGTTACTAATGGTCACTGCCATTTCTGATCGTAATAAATAGAGAGCATATGTACTGTTTATTCAACTAACAAAGGCTGTCCATGAATTAGGAAGAGAAGTTTTTTTTGGGGTGTTAGGCTGCAGTTAGTAATGCTGTCATATATTTCATAGTTAAAGTGGTATTGGAGGCCCTTTTGAGAAAGTTTTACATGAGAAAGATGCAGAATTTTTGTTCTTAAATTATCTTGATGGCAGAATCCCATATTTTTCAGTGAGTTTTTTGTGAGTTGTGCTTTAACATGACAGATGTTTCGATTACTTTTATCACTGTCAGTTACTGCATAGAGGAGCATTTTGAAATATCCAGAATGTAATGTAACTAAGCAACATGTTTATTCCAGAATCAGTCAGACACAGGTTGGTTTCGTTTTAATGTGTCATTTCCATCATCTGTAGACTGCCCTTGTTGGTGCCCTCACCCAGCGACACAGGGTCAAGGAGACAGCCATATTGGTGCTAACCATGACACAGGCCCAGGCTTCCCTTATTAAAGACACAGTGCCACGAGGTGTCGGAGTCAGCACAGTTATGGAAAGCATCGGTAAGACTTTTACTTATGATATTCTTCTTGTTGGATGTTTCATTTTCGTTTTCTTATTATTAGCTTAAAAGATTGTTTTGTTGTTTCTTCAAAGGAGTGATGATAATGAGTATAGTTGTTTCTCATCAGCTTTTCCCATGTGGTTAATCTCCTTCCCTTTTTATGTCTTTTTTTTTCTTTTGTAAGTTTTATTTTTGCTTTTCAACCACACTAATATGCATGATCCAATCATCATATATCTGTCAAGTCATCATCATTGATTATTCTTATATTCTTCATTGTTTTGAAATAAAAATGTGGAACTAATGATCATGTGCAAAAGAGACTGGTTGTTTTGGGTTTTTTTTTCTCACTATCATGTCCATCATGTAATCATATTCAATAGTTCTGTCAAAATAAATGGAAACCAAAAGAATCCGATTAATGAGATATCAAGGTTTGGTTAGAATGTGAGGCTTGCAGTTGGTGGATAGTCACTGCTGTTCTGCACTCAGCTCAACACAAGCCTATGTCAAATCATGACACTGTCAATCTACGCTTGCTCGTTGATAGCCGTTTCTCTTTGTTTCAACAGGTCGGGAAGGAGAGTATGTGGTCTTGTCCACAGTTCGCGGTCTTCCAGAATCTGGCCTGCAGCAACCACCTACCTCCAGCTGGACCAGATCACATCTAGGTCAGGTGGCAAATCCTCGCATTGTCAACTTGGCCATCACAAGAGCAAGAGCAGCATTGTTTATTATTGGTAAGTGTGGGTCAAGTTTTCAAAAATAGAAGAAAAAGAAAAAAAATCAAGCAGGGCTAACAGCATGTTTTGCCAGAAACCCAGTTATGCCATTAGCAGATGTGGACTTGAAAATGAAGTATCATGAGGATGCCTGATTCAGTACTAAGTGCAATGATATAGAGAGAATGTTATTTGTAATATGGCCCATATCATTAAAACAATGCCGGATTGTTGGATCTTGAAATTTAAAATGTGTAAACACATTGTCAGATAGCAGTCTGGTATGTATGATGGCATTGCCACGCAGGTTGCTATGTCCATCTCCAGATTTATGTTGCTACATTTGGTTGTGGTTACACATTGCAAAAATACTGCTGATTTCAGATCTGTGAGTGGATTTTGTTCAGCTGAACTTTCATCGTGGGGCATTTTTCATGGGTTGTTTCCCTGCTGGTGCACTTGCCTCCCAGGTCTTTGACACCTATTGTTTTTTCTTCTTTTGGCCCTATTAACATTTTGCGTTATTCTAAATATACCACTGTGATTTGGGGAAATTTCTTCCATGGAGGTTAAAGTACTTCTTTTGCCCGATCTTTTAACGGGAAGAAAAAGGGGGGTCAACGCCCAAAATTTTTCACAAATGTCTTTTGAAAAAGATCACCTCAAATTCTGATTTGGTCCCCAAATTTTCATTTGGCTGGTTTTGACCGCGTGCGAATACATAGGTCTACACATTTTATTTTTTTATCTAGAAGGCTCAAATTGTACCTGAAACTTTAAAATTGGATGCTTTATTTAGATCACAGGTCATTTTACACATTTCTACACCCTAACACTGGCTGGCAGGGCCCCAAAAAAGGGGGATTTTATATATTAGCGGATTAATTGGGTTGTACACTATGAGTGATTGGCCCTTCTAATAGGTGTCACAAACCTTCTCCCAGAGACATTTGTAGAGGAATGGAAAATCAACTGATGATGCCATGCCATGAAGCCAAATTTTTCTCTCTCTTCCAGGTAACAAGGATCTTCTTGGAAGCTGTGAGCCATGGAAATCTCTCCTGGCAACATACAGAGGCCGAGAAAGTCTCCAAATTGATGCTCGAGACTTCCTGCAGTCATTGCTGTCAAGTTAAACTTCAGACCTCTGCTAAGAACTCAGTGTCGCCAGTGTTTCCTGGAAGAGCAGCATATGAACTTGCACCACTTCTTGCTGTCAGTGCTGTCATATTCAGCTTCCTTCCTTGGATAATTTGTTTTTGTTTCAACATTCAGACCTGTTATTCATTTTGTGTTTGAATTATCAAATGTTTTTTGTTAGGTTGTGTTTATTGATTCACGGTTTCATCAACTGTGAAGGAACATTTACCCTACATATTTGCAAATAGAATTTGAATGTTGAAATAATTTCTGGGATTTAAGATTGTGACATTCTGCAGGTTTTCATCAGATTTCCAGGCTTTATAGTCTTGTTAGTTTATGTCTGTACATTGACACTATGGGGCCTTTTAGTGTAACTGAAGTTTTAACTGTTTGATTTTTATGCTGTGTGTGTTTCAAATATTTTTGTCCTGTTCATGCATTACTGACTTGTAATAACACACATTTATGTGGTGTTTTGTGCCATTTTCATTTTCAAGCATTACTGTCAACAGTTTCATGTGGAATAAAAACCTAATCTTACTTTCCATAATGATTTATGTCACTGTTCGGCATTTCTTCATTTAATATTCCATCCTTTGTTCAGTTTTCTGAGCATGCTTAAAATGTCTTCACTTGCAATGTACTTTGTTTTTTTTTGGGGGGGTCCCAGTTTTGGGGGAGGTTTTTGGGGAGCTCAATTTTGATCTATTTTATTGCATAAGTCTTCTTAATACACAAGCTTTTTTTTTCCATTTTTTTTTTTTTTTAAACTTCTTTTAAACCTTCCACTGTTTATAATTTGATGGAACTCTACTTAGCCTGCTTATTTTAATCAGTATATGTAGTATACATAGAATTCAAGCCTTGAGTTCCATTTTGAATCCCCCGTTCCATTTATTTTATGTAATGGGATTCATGTTTTTAAATTTTACGGTTTATGTTTGTTCAATCCTTCTTACCCTACTTATTTTATGAATGGACGTTTTTAGTCTGTATTCAGTACAGAGTGAGAGTCACAGAGGTTAGATAGAGAACTTCAAAATGATTGCTGGTTTATATTTCCCATCAGGTGATATGAGCATTTCATAAATTGTGGTTATCAGTCGGTGTATGCATGTGTGCATTAGTTAATACACTGGGAAATTTTCAAAACTTACTTAATTTTTTTTTTTTTCAATCCAGCGGTGGTATAATGGATAATGGACTCTGTTTTTGGATTGTGTTTTGTCTTCTTACAGTATGTTTAAAATGTCTGACTGCTCTGCGAGATAGCAGGTCTGTAATTCTTTCAGTGCATGGCAGTGAAAAGGATGGTATGCTACAGTTTCATATGGTTCTGGGCAGAGCAGGCATGCTGGGGCTATCTGTGGTTGGATTCTGGTAAGATGCATGTTCAGTGGCATTGTTCAGTGGCATTTGTGTTGTTCTTATTCCAAAAAATGGTCTGTTGGTCACGCCTCTGAAGAGTATACTTTCAAACCATGAGTAGTGATTGTAGCTGCCTTGCCTTTAACCATAACTGTGTTGCAGATTGTGACGGTCAGAGTGGGAACCGGCTTAAAAGTATCTCTATTAGTGTTGCAAAATGTCCAGTATTGATCCAGTATTAGATCTACTTCTTGATTTGGATGCTTAATAAACTGATGACTCTTAGCAATAGCATGTATGATAGTCACAGAAGAGGTATGGGGTCTGCTTTGCATGGTACAAGCAACATTTTTAGTGCCACTGTGCCATCACACATAATTTGATAATGAATTATACTGCTGTCAGTTTTATTCTCATTAACTTTGCCCATTTCAAACCAAGCCTGTTTTTTATTACCCAGTTACCCGCATCTTTCTGTTTCTTATTCACAACACAGTCTTGCATTTTATGTAAATGCATTTGAGCATTGACTATAGGTGGATGAAATGTTGAACCCACAAGGAGAGTTGCTGCTGATTACTTTCTTGTATTTGTACTTAAAAGTTTTATTATTTTAGTTATTTGTTTAATAGAGGAATTAGCCTGCTGTTCTCATGATGGTTTTGTTGTTGTTTTTTTTTCTTTTCTTTTCGTTCATGGAAGTAATCATGTACCATATTGAAAGCTGAGGCAGAGATCGGTGTCTGAACTTTCTGCTGACAAATATAGGTAATCATATTCTTGGCATAATCCACATGTACATGTATAACTGGTTGTTTGACAAATACAGCCTCATATCATAATGTTCACTTTGTAGACACATGACTTCATGTTTTTTCTTTCCCTTCTCTGCTGGGGATTTAAGTGTCATGCACATTTTTTTTTCCTCCCTCTGCGGTTGTCGTTTATCCTGTAAAGCGGTGATATATCAGGAATGGCTTCCTAATCGAGTATGTTTGCATGCTGTTTTTGTTTTAAACATTCACCAGTAGGACAGTCATTTTTTTGTCCATACTACTTTGTCATTATTTTGCTCAGCAACACACTACTGAAATAGTACATATTATTATGCTATGAAACATTTTCATATGTAAGTCTTTACACACTATTGTGTAGCATATCTTTGACAGAATTGTTGAACACAAAAATTAATAGGCATCTGAACCAGCCTAGATAAGGAGCTCAATTATCCACTTGTAGTTCTGTGGTAATGACAGCGACTTTATGTACAGAAGCAGTGTCGTGAATTTGACTGAGGAGCCTTTATATACGGTTTGAAATTAGTGAGAGGACTTATTTGATACAGTCATATCCTCTGCATTCAGAAAGAAGACATGCTTGGCATATTTTGAAGGATGATCAGACAGTTATTTTGTGTTTGTGATAGTTTACTCAAGAGTAGCAATGTAGGATCATAACAGGAAAGTGGGAAGAGGGAATGCCACTGTTTGTGGAAGGTTTGGGTCATTAATTAAACTTCCTTATTTTCGTCCACGTTAGCCATTATGTGTTTAAAAATTTCTTTTAATATGTATCTTAGTAGATTTATTGTTGGTATTCCATAGCCCTATTTGTTTAATGAGAGGTGTAAAATCCAAAGAAGTGCAGCGCTATTATTGTAAGGTCGATGTTGTTGTTTTGGTTTTTGTTTTGTTTTGTTTATGTAGCACATGAAATAGTTTGTGTCAAATTTATTATTGACAATAGCTAAATATTTTGTGGCCTTGAAAAGTATTCAGCTATTGTATATAAAAGATTAAAATCAGATTATCAGGGTTAATATATTTGTAGCGCCACAAATCCATTTTGAGCTTATCAAAATTAATTTGTCCAGTAGGAGTGGAGCACATAGTAAACAGCAACAGAGTAGCTGAAAGGATGGCTGTAACTAGCAACATAATACCACATCTGTGGTCAAGCATTCCATGGTAGTTTTGCATTGGGCATGACTGCAGCATGTCCAGAAACATGAACAGAGATAATGATACAGTACCACATATAATTTTTTTAGCGTATATTTTAGGTGGAAATAATAATGGTACAATCTGTGATGTGAGAGATTGGTTGTTGTTTTTTTCTTAAATTTGGTTCGTCTCTGTTTACAGACCCATGTTTGTCCTTACAATAACAATTGAAAAGCACACCTGAATATGGACATATTCCGTATGTACATGAGGTTTCACCACCTTTCAGGCATGGTATTCAGGAATGATCTGGTGATGTGAGAGCTACATTCATGCTTTCTAGTGCTGGTCCAATATTTTAATCATAAAAAACTATAAATGTGTTTTTTTACAAAAATTAATTTGCCTCTGTTATTAGGATAGACATAGGTCAGAATCCCATTTTATGTCAGTCCTTACAAATAACAATCAAGTAACACACGTGTGAGCAGCAGGCGATGTATCAGGGTCACAGGTGAACACTTGGCTCGCATGTGGAAGTTAGGGACCAATATTCAGGCAGTAGGTATTTAAGAATTAAATTGCTGTGAATTTAGTGTCCCTGTGGTGTAGTGGTAACACGTCAGACTTGCAAACTGAGAGACCCAGGTTCAGTTCACAGCAGGGCCATGAAATTTTCTAGTGTTCGTTTTTTTTTTCCGCCTTTCCTCTCAAAATTCACAGTAATTTGGTAAAACGCCTGGTGACACACTTCCCTAAAATAATATGTAACATTGAAAAAATTATCTGACTGAGCTCACATTCCTCCTCCT
Organism: Ellobium chinense; assembly: GCA_033807755.1. Taxonomy (NCBI): domain Eukaryota; kingdom Metazoa; phylum Mollusca; class Gastropoda; order Ellobiida; family Ellobiidae; genus Ellobium; species Ellobium chinense. The sequence goes on along the minus strand of JAWQUT010000025.1, from coordinate 1,313,082 downwards.
TAATGAGAAAGAATTATTACTATATTTATGCCTTGCCACCCAGTCACACACATTATTATGGATATACATAAGCTTTCACCACTCTTCCAGTCATGGTACTTGGGAGTGATTTTTTTTTCAGCAATTATGTATCGGAGTGACTTTCAGCAATTAGTGCCTGCCTTACAGTTGAAAGATGGTCCAGCCACCTAATTAGGTTTGTTCTTTTGCTGCTTATGTATTCGGTATACCATATTAATGCAACTGATTATGCTTCACCATTTTGTGCTGTAAACAATTTAATAATAAATGATATACTTCATCTTCACAGCAGTGTTGGTAATCTTTCATTTATTCATGTGTGTATTGTTTTTGACATGCTATTTCATCTGTGATAAAATACAAATATTTCACGTGACTTCAAAGAAAATCAGGAGACCTTGTACAAGGTGATGGATTCTTTTTCTCCTTTTGTCTCTGTCTCCTCCATATTCTCTCTTTCTGTCTTTATTTTTCTTTTCTCTCTCTCTCTCTCTCTCTCTCTCTTCCATATTCGCTCTTTCTGTCTTTCTTTTTCTTTTCTCTCTCTCTCTCTCTCTCTCTCTCTCTCTCTCTCTCATTCAGTATCAGTTCTAGGAAGTTTGGTGGTTCATTTTCCTTCATTTCAATCAATTTCTGACATCCACACAAGTTCCACAAAGCATTTTAACTTGCTGAAGTTATGTCTTTGTTGTTTTTTTTTCTTTTCTATTTCTTCCTTCTTCTTCTTCTTGTGTGTAACCATTGCTGGATTACCAGGCACATTCATCATTCCTTCCTTTGTTTCTTACTCACATTTTGCCCACTGGGCTTAGCAAGATCAAGTTACTGGTAACATATTGTTCTAGTGTTGACGTACAAAGTTGTATTCCATAAATTAGGTAAAATGCATTAGATTCAGAATTTTAGGGGTTTCTGATGGCAACATAATAGGAATTTGGGAGTATGGTATTAATTTATGAGTCACTAACCCAAAATGTGTGTCAAGGGTTCCGACAGATAAATGCAAGCAACCCAGTTTACATCTTTTAAATTTATGTAGATTGTCACTATGACAGTCAACCTCAGTAATTTTCAACAAAGTATCTTTGAAAAATATATAAATAAATATGTTCCTGTTCAGTGTTACATAGCACAATTTTCTTTGCAGTTTTTAGGTTTTAGGAAGCAAACCAGCGTGAAACTTTAGATTACTACCTTAAAGCTCCATGACTATGATCAAATCAAAGCAATTACTGATCTGTTATTTGACTCCTTGCACATGTTAACTTTATTATGGACAATATAGTAGCCAAAGGCATTAAAAGTATGCTTAGGATTGGGCACGCTGCCAAGCAGTTTAGTCAATCGCACAATTTTGTGTACGGGGAGGGGGGGGGAGATGTATTTATAACCAAATGTGAACAGACGGCACACCGTAGTTTGCTACTTAACAGACTTCCATAGATACATGTATTATGATTAGTCTACCGAGCATCTGTATAAACTAAAACCGTACACTCCTGTGAATTGTGATCTACCATCTGCGAGATGCCTTCTGCAGCGCGGTAACAAATCTCGTCGAGGAAATGAGAGTTAACAAGAAATCTGTTCTAGGAATCCCTATTTCACCAAACGGCTTGCAAGCAGACATTATTTGGTGAGGGACCTTCGAAAATGCAGAGCCTGTAGTGAAACAAATGCTACTTTTACGATTAGATTAATCGACAGTTAGTTCTCGAAAGTCTTGGGCGTCAGCTGGGTGAGGAAGCGATTGGTGAGTGGAAACAGTGTGCATGAAGAACATATACGCGTTTTTGCAGTGTATTATAATATGCATGTGATATGGTACTGTATTGGTGAACTGATATTGGTCTATAACCTAATAAAAGCTTAGAACTTGAAGTTGTTCATCTGGCAATGCGGGTATTATTCCACGACAGTAAACATAGGCAGGGCGGTCTCAAGACGCTAGATTGTGTGCTTTTGTTTTTTACTAATCTTTTTTTTTTTTCAGCTAGAAAGCAAGGGGGAAAAAAAGGTAGTTTTATCTCCATTTTCCCGTCTGTTCTTTTCTCCCGTCCCAACAACGAACGTCTTTCTCGCAATTCCAGCATCGGACACCATCCCACTTCCCCAGACGCCCGAAGATAAGATATGTCTGACAATGGGAGAATGGAGGCATAGTCTGCAGTGAGGCTAGAAGAATCGGCTGGAACAGCGACTCGAAGATTCGGGTCTTATCGTGATACGTGTCGCGATGGAGCAGCAGAGGGTCAACAGACTTAGATTGGAGGGGGAAGGGGGGAGAAAGAACAACCGAAGGAAATAAATCGTTCCCTGACAATGAACGAGGAATGGATAGAATGTGTGATACCATGACTTCATGCATTGTGGTTGACGCATAAAATTCTCTAACCAGCATCGTTAACAAAAAAAAAAGGAGNGAGGGGGGGGGGGGGGGGTAGTGCACCCATAAGATGTTCATACCCTGACCGAAAATATTTGGCCCGATGAGAGGAAGGACTCACATTGGGTACACAGCCTGCTTGATCGGGACGCAATCAGGACACACATCCTGCCAGCAAATCTACTTTATATTTGATCATGGCCTGTAGTCTTAATATAGCTCAATCTGATTAATCGCGAGTTCTGCTTAACCGCACTGAGTTTCAGACACATGTTAAAATCACTTGGTAGTGTTTGTTTTTTTTTGTTGTTGTTGTTGTTTGTAGATCACCCTCCTGTACCACCGCGGTCGAACTTGATTTCGCCGTAAACGAGGGAACATTGGTCATTGTTTAACAAAGAAAAGGGGTTAGTGAAAAGGGTTGGATTACGGCGAAATCGAGCACACTGACCACCGCACGACCATTTTCTCTAGTCGATATCTGGCTCCTGTAGTGTGAGGTTCATCAAGTCTCACACCCCTATGGCTTCAGTTTACTTGAGGCTCGAGTTCAAGCAGTCTGGGTCCATCCACAATGACAACAAAAACAACACAAAAATTACAGCATTGCAAACAAGCGGAACAACAGCCTCCCCCCCCCTCCCCAAACACACATATTTTAAGCACCCATTGGCAACTTCTGTTGAGGCTTCTCCTTCCTCAGTCCCT
>JAWQUT010000025.1:1299067-1309939 GCA_033807755.1 Ellobium chinense | reverse complement strand
CACACACACGACTGCCGTCCTTTGCGCATGGGCTGAGATGTCTTAATATCTCCGACAAATTTATTTTGTAGGCATGATTACCTGATTACTGCACGCCCTCTGCTCGAAATTTATAGCATTCAGACCTTTTTTTTTTCCTCGCTTGAAAGGTCGCATTATTCTAGATCTGGTAGTCTGTGCAATGGATTCGAAATCAGCCTTTCCCGCCAGCTGTCAGATAGCATAGCTCACCTAATCCCATCTGCTGTCACCTAACATAGCTCACCTTATTCACATACGACCTTTTGATCGCACAACAATGCCAGGGAATCTGTATTCCTACACCCTACATGCCTCTCTGTCCCTCTTCTTTCTTCTTCAGTCTTCACTTTTATAATTTCTCCGTATTTTGCCCTCAGCGTAATCAGCGCCTCTCCATGTCAGGCCTTCACGAGCTGCTGAGGGCCAGTCACAGGGCGTTTGCGCTAGGCCTAGTTTGCGGGGTTTCGACTATCGAGTCATTCGGCAGTTTGCACCACTCAATAGAGGTAGCAGTACGCAATTAGTGTTGAAGGTTCGAATTTTTTTTCAAGGACAGTTTGATTCAGGTTAGTGAGCCCATCTAGTCAAGTTCGCTCCCGGGAATAGCACCATAGATTTACCATATGAACAGCAACAGAGGCGGCGATTAATATTGTGAGGTGAGTACGTCGTATATCCTCATTCGTCTCATTGACGTTGTTTTCCCGCAACACATAAAAAGTTGACTGAATTCAAAGTCTGAAAACGTCCAATATTTCAAAAGAAACTTGTATAAACTTTCAATCACATTAATGATGTATCTACAACATTAAATGCAGGTTTCATTGATCCAGATCAGGGTACTTTTTTTTGTTGTTTTTTTTAGGGGGGGGGNGGGGGGGGGGGGGGTATCAGTTCTGTACCTCAGTAGAGTAGTGTCCAGTGGCTGTATGCATAATCCATACGTTAATTAACACTATTAATGTTTTGAGAGTTTCCCGTGGTTACCGCAGTGCGTTAATCAACGTAAGGATTATGCATACGGCCACAGATCACTCCTACATATAATGACTGAAAGAATGGTGAAATTTTATAGTTGTGTATGTGTGTGCGTGTGTGTGTGTGTGTGAGAGTGTGTGTGTGTGTGTGTGTGTGTGCGTGCGTGCGTGCGTTTGTTTGTGCGTGCATTTGTGCGTGCGTGCGTGCGTGCGTGTGTGTNTGTGTGTGTGTGTGTGTGTGTGTGTGTGTGTGTGTGTGTGTGTGTGTGTGTGTGTGTGTGCGTGCGTGCGTGTGTCCGTGTCCGTCCCCATATATAAAAACGCGAGTGTTCAATTGTAAATTGTAAGGATGGGCATAGAACATGCCTCTGACCTATATCTGTTTAATGAATAGAAACGAATAACAACAGTTACAAGAAATAAACTCATAAAGTAACAGATCTTTTTGACCAATGGAGTAATAAAAACAACAGTAATAAGAATAAAAAATAATTACGCTACTACATTTTGTATTAATGAATTTGATGTATGGTTAATACGTACTAAGGCTTGTGGTTATAACACATAAACACCTTGGAAAGGTGGATTTATTATGCGGTACGTGTGGTGTAAGCATACAAGGCAGAACAGCTGATCCCGAAAAAAGGCATTAGTGATACGTTTATACCTATCTGTTTATTCATAAGTCGTGAGAAATAAACAGTGTATGTGAATAGGGGAGGCTAGGGAAATGGGGGGGGNGGGGGGGGGGGGAGATAGGATTATTTTTTTTTGATTGGGGGTGTGGGAGACTACACCACCATTTATACTATGTTTATGATAATTTCGTATTTCGTTAAGTTTCATACCACCCAAGACCGGTCGCGCCGCGTTTTGGCTAGACTTGACGTACCTATTTTGACACTGGCTTGAAGTGGGCCCTTGAGTGCTGCACTACACCTTTCAGGACAACCGAATCCACAGCCTAGACTGGTACCACCATGTCATTTCTCAAAATTATGATATCTAAAAGTGACATGATTCAACGATAAGACATTACAGACATTCCTATTATGTGTGTTGGGAGACAGTTTACTGCACCATAATATGCAGTGTTGGAGATCTTTGCCACAGTGTCAAATGACGGCTGCTTCCCAATGCTGTATATCATAGCATAATAATAATCTGGTTAGTATGTTATGGAAATTAGATATGGTTCTACACAGAATTAACGTAAAACGTTTGAAATGGTTATAGAATTAATTTATAACCTCTCCCCCCCCCNCCAAAAAAAAAAAATCAATGTGTCGTGTCTACTTTGTCAAGACTGACAAATGACGGCTGCTTCCCAATGCTGTATATCATAGCATAATATAATTTGGTTAATATGTCATGGAAATTAAATATGGTTCTAAACAGAATTAACGTAAAACTTTTGAAATGGTTATAGAATTAATTTATAACCTCTTCTCCCNTTGAAATGATTATAGAATTAACTTATAACAAACAAACAAAAAAAAAAATCAATGTGTCGTGTCTACTTTGTCAAGACTGACAAATGACGGCTGCTCCCCAATGCTGTATATCATAGCATAATATAATCTGGTTAGTATGTCATGGAAATTAGATATGGTTCTAAACAGAACTAATGTAAAACTTTTGAAATGATTATAGAATTAACTTATAACAAACAAACAATAATAAAAATCAATGTGTCGTGTCTACTTTGTCAACGCTGACCGTTGAAATAAGAGCGACATAAAGAAAGGCAAGTGAACATGAGTCCAAGGGCCACAAACAAACATGGAAACAGAACTAAGAGACAAAGTGAAAGGGGTTGAGAATTGTGCAGTGAATTGCATACACAGTCACTTCATCAAACCATTTTCTCTTCAGCAGACCATTTATATAGTTCATAAAATTCACCTTTACATGCATTTTAACCATAGGTTGCAAAGCGTGCTTTTCTTCAAACTGCAGTTTCAAATATCTTTTCCACGAGTCGTGTGTATAATTATAACATCTGAATAACATCCGCGCTCCCCTATATTATAAACCAGCCCTGTCTCTCACTCGGGGCTGGTCGGTGACCTTCCTCCCCATTCACGCTGCCTGGAAGCTGGACACTGCCTTTCGAGAACTGCATGTCGTATCCGCGGCATCAATTACTTGACACAATAAATACTGAACCCCCAAGTCCTTGCCTTGGTGACGTCTATTCAACAACACGATTCACTATAATTGTAAAGATTATGTTATACATAATGCTGTAATTATATTTGTTTCTTTAATAATCATTCGCCTCTGATTATTAATCAGGCATCGGTCAGAGGCCCATCCCATGTCTGTGCTGTAAATGTATTGTTAATGGTAACACACGCCCATTCATCGAAAGTGCCTACGGTTTTGGGAGGTCGTGCATGTCAATCCTTTCCCCCCCCCCCCCCCNCAATTTCCGCCCTCGCCCCTGCATGACACAGAGTTCACCCCCCACGGCCTTGAGGGTGTCTGTATACATGAACTTGATGTTAAAATGTAATGTCACCCATGATAACACAACGTATTATTAAAGCTTACCTAGCTCCAAAACCGATAAGATCGTGCACCATAAATAGTTAATATCTAACAGGCTTATGCTTAGACGATCCAATGGTCCTAAACAGTGGTGTGCTTGGAAATGGAAGGGGGGGGTGGTGGGGTTCGGGGGAGTCAGGTAACCAATTATCTATAGTATTGTCTCGGCGTGCCGACCTCTCTTATGACCCAGCGCTTCAGCACAGCAGAAAGGTCTATAGTACATTCTGAACATATTATGGGCAACCAAAAATTTGCCACCAGTCCTCTTTTCAGTTTTAACTCAGAACTGAACTTCTGTACCAACGCCGAAATGGCAATCATTTGCTATACCCAACACCAGAAGCAGCTCTGATATTTCAAGTTAATCTCGAGGACAAGTGGGAATGCAATCAGCTACGGTACTAGAGTCATGACCAGAAGCAGGTCTAATACTTCAATTTCAAAGCCAGATCAAGCGCCGAGTAGGCAATCATTACTAAAGCCTGCACCATTTTCAGGTTCAACCTGATATCAAACTACTTCCGAGTGACTGGAGGAATAATATATAAATGTAGACCGGTGGAAAGGTAGGGAGGGTGCAGACGAGGCGGGGTGAATTCCTCCACGCGCCAGTGAACTCCGGTAGCAGTAGGTGATCCCACACAGGCTGAACAAAGTGCAGTTCTTGGTGAGGCGAAGAAAGGAGTTGGCTCTCTTGACAACAGTTTGCTGAACCTTCAAACGATACTCACTAGAAAAGGACATCATCGCCCTCTCTGGGGCTATCGATTTTGAGGTTTATATGCTTACTCCTTCTTCGTCTCGTTGTTCAGCACAGTAAGGGACACCACTCCAGAAATTCCCCGGCACTGGTTCAACTCGGTCATTTCTCACCGTCCCACACTAAGACTGCAATCATTAGCAGGGTCGGGACCAGTTGCAGTTTCAAAGTATATATATACTGAGGACAGGTGCCCGAGATAACCATCATGCATGACCAAAACTAGCACCAGAAGCAGTTCCAATACTTCCATTTCAACTTGCGGACAAATCCCGAGACTGCACGCGTTAACAAAGACATTAGTAGATGGCAGTTCCATTACTTCAATTTCGACCTGAGAACAAATACCGATACTGCACTCATTACCTTAGCAGTTTCAGTATTTCAATTTCAGCTCGAAGACAAATGCCGATACGGCAATTATCATCAGAGCCGGCACCAGAAATCGGCGACCCTCCGAGAGAAATGAGAAGACGGTCACCGAAGAAGAGGAGCGCATTCAGGTCAGAGGACTTGACAACAGAACAAAGAAAATATCACAAGAATACGACGACGGGAAGACACTGAAGGATGTCCAGAATACATCGGTCATCGCGCTGAACATCTCCAAGCCTGTGGACGGACAGGGTGGGATAAGGCGTGTCCTAGAAACGCGTAAAAGGAAGCCTTACGTTAAAGGAAGCCTGCACCGTCCCACAGGCCATATTAAATCATACGATACCCTATTAATATTATTCTAGACAGTGTCTGTCATAATGATTTAACGCCTCTGCTGGTCCCAGACAACCCACAGGTTTACATTATTCAAAGTCCGAATTGTTACAACCACCGCGCGCGTGGCGGCCATAAGCTATGTCAAATACGTTCTGCCACATGGCCAAGCTGTCTAGCCAGTGCTCTGCGGACGAATGATAGCATTTTGGTATGAATGTTTTAATTCCTCTGTGAACAGTAGATATGCCAAGCAAAATCATGCTGAGGCAATAAAAATGCAGAAAACTTTTTCTGGCTTCCACTATCAAACTTTACGTTTGAATCTGGATGACCAGAAACTTAATTAAAAGCGGAATAATACATTGTCAGGTAGAAGTGTCTGTAGCTGTAGGAACGTAAGTGACGTCAGCGTTTTTGCCACAGGCTTCTGCTGATCGGGGAAGGGGAATAATTCTGGACGCAAGGGCCAAACCCTTATTGCGTCATATTACATACGCGCACGGTAACAGACCGATGCTCCTTCTTCGCAAAGGTGACTCGATGGGCCGCATAGCTATTTTTGAAAGAGAAAAAGTTTTGAAAAACGGAAAATTATTTTTGATGTGCGTGTCCTATGTTAGGCGAAATCCCGCAACAGCTCTACCTCTCCCGGGAAAGAGATTACGTAGACAACAGTTTTCAAATAGGACCACCTTGCTCAAGGGTATAACAGCCAGTTACTCGATTGCTGAAAGTTAAAGGAACAGGGGTAGCTATGTGCTTCACAAAAATCCACAATATTTTTTCATAAAGTTTCAACCCCTTACACGTTTTCTTCGCCCAAGCGCTTCCGAGAAAATGCAGCTTGAAAGTCGGGATTTTCACACCGCGCGGGCCGCCATAACTGGTCGTCCGGTCAGCGCGGGAATAAGGCGTGACGTCATAAAGCGAGAGGCAAGCTATTAGTCGTTTCACATATGATCATTAAGAATTTGTTGAAGACTGTGAACAAGTGCCCGACTTTGATCGCAATGCTGTAATCTTGGAAAAGGCAAGATGAATACTGGATAAATGAAGCATCTGTCTGGGCACTGAGTGAGTCGCTTTATTAATGTATGCATAGTCTATGTATGGTTGTTTGTGCCGTTTTTTCCCCTTGTATTGTTAAATGAGCTCTCATTGGTCTACGGTTCTGACATTCTCTATCATTTGCCTGAGGGGCACATTGGTTGTTCTGATGTTGCACAGCAGGATAGGATTTGATTGACAGTTAACTGTTATCTCAGGCAGTGTTTTCTGCGTTTAGTTGCATCACTAGTCATAAATCAGCCAACATGCGTCGAAGAGCCGGTCAAACAGCTGGCATAGCGACGTGAAAATAGTTTGACACTCTTATGTTGGCCAGATATTACCACAGGAATAATTTGGAGAATACTTGTGAAATCTTTGAAAAGAGAGAATCGGTCTCCGCGATCAAAGAGAAAACTGAAAAGGGCTATAGCAGTTAGCATGGATATGCCATGTTGAGCATAGCAACTATTACGAGATGGGGAGGGGGAAGGAGAGAGAGGGGATAGATGAGTGGGCACAATTACAGGGATGAAGCAAAGACGTTACATTTACAAGGTCTTTGGGGTTGAGAGAGAGCGAGAGAGCGAGAGAGAGAGAGAGAGAGAGAGAGAGAGAGAGANTATTGAACAGTGACTCAGGGGACAAAAGCATCTTGGCTTCCCCTGTCCCTTTAACCTGTAGCGAAACTAGGTATTTTCCTTCTTTCTTTCTTTACTCTCTTCCCATCTTTCTTCTTTCTTACTTTTTTCTTTCATTATTATGAATTTTGATTTATGCCATGTATTATCGAGAATATTGCTACTAGCCTAAATAAAGCTTTGAACTTGAACCATTGTGGGAGGAGAAAACAGGGCGCATTCACGTAGTACTGTTACATAAAAGAAAATACAGTTGGAAGTGAGGCGTTCAAAGGTAGGCTGCATAGGTGGACGTTGACATTATACGTTGTTTTTTTTTTTTTAATTAGCTCTTTTTTTTTCCTTACTACAGTAAGCAGTTTACCGTATCAAGTTGTGACTGGCGTTCATCAACGCGTGTTACTTTCTCCACCGTGTGTAGAACTAAACTCGTAGGAAACCGTTAGGAATAATGTAATTTTTAATGCAATGAATCGTTATATTAGTGTTGTGGACTTCGGTACAACTTGGATTTAAATGCTATTTCAGAGGAGATTGTTACAGTTTCACTGGATCTGTTTCACTGACATAGAAAAGTTGACAGCGCTCTACTATGGAGTTAGATGTGATGTTGGATACTTGTAAGTGAAGAGTCTTTCATTCATTATTGATTTCATCTCATGTATACACTTTCTTTCCCTTTGGATTTTTGAGTCTATCACATTTTATAAGGAACATCTCTCTCTCTTTCTTTCCATCGATGCACTCAAACTCTACACGGTTCTTTCTTTCTTTCTTTCTTTCTTTCTTTCTTTCTTTCTTTCTTTCTTTCTTTCTTTCTTTCTTTCTTTCTTTCTTTCCTTCTTTCTTTCTTTCCTTCTTTCTTTCTGATTTACTGGACTTGATCTCTCTCGGTCTTCTCCCTCTTCCCCTTTTTTTTTTTTTAATTTTTGGCACCCCAGTTCAGACTTTGAATTATGTCTTCTAACGGGATACTTTTACGACATGGAATTTACATGTTGTTGACTTTTTTAAAAATGTATTTCTATATAATAATGTATTTTTCTTCTTGCTGAGCAAGCCAGCAGTATTCTGTTGTGACTAGTATTCGACAGCGCGCCTTGCTCTCCTGATACACTTTCTCCTCTGTGGTTAGATTTATACAGCCATAGATTTAAGTGTTGCGGACATACCTGTGTGCTGAATTACGCCATATTTCAGAGGATATGTGTGACTCTTTCAATGGATGTAACATAATGTAGATATTATATTTGAATAAGGCTTCCGGATAGGCATTACCTTTATTATCGTGCTGGATTTGTTTACATTAAATCGCGAATATGATAGCAGAAAGATTGTTTTCTTGGATTACCAAATGGCTTCTTGCACAAGATATTGAGATTTGGGGGTCTACGTAGGTGAATAGATAATCAATGTCTCCAGGTCGTGTTTGTGTTGATGGCTGATTTTGGATGTCAATATAAAAGGCAGAGAAAGTTATCATTGCACGACCTACTGTCACGCCTGTATTTTAGTGCGAGATAAAGAACATATTTCAGAATGCGAAAGAAAGAAAGGTTGACCGACAGAAAGAAATAAAAGCGATCTGTGCTTTCAAGTGTGTTGATATGACTGCCTTCTGGAATGTGTTTACAGAACAGTGATTGGTATTCACTAATGCTCAGTCGTTGTTTTTTATGACCCTCTGATTACATGAAGGCATGACGGGAATGACTTGATAAAGCAATGGCGGGTATTTTGGGTATAATTTGTTTGATTTTTATTTATTAGAGGATTTAACTGATGTGCTTTAAAGAAATTATTTACACAAAATTATTGAACTTGGTCCACTTAACTCTCTTATGCAGTTTGTTGAGTAATATGACTATTGCTTGAATAAATTTTCGTCACTTTCCTAATTCCCCACACCCATGAAATTCACACACTCGCAATGTCATGTCATATAAGCAAGTCCCAACACTTCAATAGTACATAACCACCCAACCAGCGGAAGCTTATGTGTTGGGAACTGGCCCCTATTCCGGTGTGGCGTTAACGTCCGGCGTGACGAAGGTCCTGGTACGGTTAGTTTATGCCGAACTAACCTGTAAAGCTTTGGGTCTGACCAGGTTCCTCCCATAATACGCTACCACAGAGGAATTGAGGGTTGGGGGTGGAGTTTGGCAGTGACAGTCCGGGTCAATATACGGAATAGAAGCTGTTGCTACGGGTCAAGAGGCATTAGTGGAAGCACTAGCTTGGCTCAACCATGTCATGGGAAAAGTGCCTTCGCAACTAGACGTTACTAGGTGATCCGATATGTAAATATCCTGAAATGATCCTAGGGCGATCTACGCTGGGGTCCCCGTGCCACTCTTTTTGTTTTTGTGTTTGTTGTTTTTGGTTAATACAAATTCAAACATGTTAACGCGCGCTTTTTTTTTTTGGTCGTTTTTATTTTACCTTTTTTGTGTGTGTGTGTGTGCGTGTAAAAACATGACATTACGAGGGCATTAGGCGGGTCACACTGAAATCATCCTATCGACATTATCGCTGAGTGTGATTTCGCATGATTTGTTTTATAGATTTCTGATTTTTTGATGAACATGATACTGCTAGATCTTTTACCGTGAGGTCACGATTGTGTGTTCCTCCAAATGGTTTCTTGTTTTCTTCACCATTCTGCCCTCGCCACTGGGCATTTGCTCCGATCTCGCGTCGAATATGATGCTGTACTTTTGTAGGCCCACATCAGTAAAGCACCTCATTTGATATATTTCTACAAAGATTCTCGAGGAGGTTGCATTTGAAAGATTTGATTACACTCGTTAGTGAAGGATTCATATTTCGAAGAGTTTTCGAATGCGCCATACACTTTAAAGGGACAGAGGAAGCTATTTGCTTCACAGCCTAAAAAATCCATAGTACTTTTTCATAAATTTTCCAACTCCTTACCCGTTTTCTTTGCCCAAGCGCTTCCGAGAAAATGCAGCTTGAAAGTCGGTATTTTCACACCCTGCGGGCCGCCGTGACTGGTCGTCCGGTCAGCGCAGGAAAAAGACTTGACCTCAGAAAGCGAGAGGCAAGCTAGTAGTCATTATGCCAAGAGGATTATCCACATGCAATAACTTTGGGTACACCTCGTTTCATCGACAACTTTCTCTCTATTGTTCAAAAAGATCAAAGGTGAAGGGTTAACGTTTCAAAGGCTTTGAACAGGTAACCTCGTTTCATCGACACTCAGAAGTAGACAGTACTCGATCTATCGATTGAAAAAATAGTTCATGCTCTCCAATGCCCTCTTCCTACAAGTGTGGCGTACCTTCTCCGTATCCAAGTCTGGTTTTGAATGGCTGTGATTATTGGGCTGAGATAACAAAGTTATGAAATCTTTGCATGTTGAACATCTTGATTTGCAACCTGTTTCGCCGCATTTCCAATAGACTGTGTCACCTCTTGCTTTGTCCTTAAGTCTAAAACCTTCTACTAAAAGGCTGGCGCTCCTCTTTTTGTTGTTATGACCTCCATGGTTGAAGTTGTAAGTGGTATCCAGCACTATATTCAAGCTGCTTTTATACGCAGTTAATATTTACATTGTGTTTTCAATTCTTTTTCTGCACGAGTACCTGTTTATAATACATGTATTTAAACGTTGTCAACTTTTAAAAAGTATGTGACTGAATTTAGTAATAGTACTCGATTACTCGTGAGAACAATGGTTGTCGGTGAAACGAGGTGAATTGCCTGCACGTGTCGATGAAACGAGGCGAGTTGTCGGCATGTGTCGATGAAACGAGGTGAGTTGTCGGCATGTGTCGATGAAACGAGGTGAGTTGTCGGCATGTGTCGATGAAACGAGGGTAATTAAGATGGCGTGTCGATGAAACGAGGTGCGCCCATAACTTTCGTTGGCTCTAACTATTATGCCTTTTTCTTTTTTTTCATTTATCGTTGAGAAAAGTCTTTTGTTAAATTGTGTGAATAACTGCCCGACTTTGATCGCAGTGCTGCAACCTTAGAAAACGGAGGATAAAATAATATTTGAGAAAAAGGAACATCTGTCTGACTACTATTTGAGTCTATTTATTAATGTTTGCACTGCCTTTGTATTGTTGTCTGCTGTGTGGTTTAGTGAGCTCTCACTGGCCTAAGATTCTGACAATATAAAATTATTATT
>JAWQUT010000025.1:1266927-1296784 GCA_033807755.1 Ellobium chinense | reverse complement strand
GGGGGGAGGCTGGCTCGTAGGCAGGCAATCAGGCAGGCAAATAGGCATGCATGCAGGCGGGCAGATAGACTCAGACGAGTAAAAATATAACCTCTATGTCAGGGGTAATGAATCAACATTCTGCACAATTTTTGACATGCATGCATAAATAGAAAAAGCAAAACCCGCTAGTTCAAATTTGCACTGTGGTTTTATGGCTGGGAAAACAACAACAACAACAACAACAACAACAACAACAACAACAACAACAACAACACCCTGAAGAAGACCTGTTGGCCCGAAAGCTTGGGGATTTGTACCATAAGATTTTTAGTATTATTTAATTAAACTGTTTAAACTGTTTTATTTCATTTCTTGACGGGATTAGTTTCCACCATTTACCATACTACACATTACACCCGTCTGCAGTCTCAACACTTTTTTTGCAACAACAACAACAACAACAACAACAACAAGGAAATGTTATAAATATTATGAAGCATTCCTAACGGCACATAGTACATGTGATTTTTTTTTTTATCCTATGACATCTCAGTTTATTCATATTTCATGAAATACTGCCAAGCGACAAGTCGGAGGGGTTTCCATGTGAAATTGATATATATTTATTATGTTTTGCTGTCTTTTCTCTGGCCGTCTGGAAAATAGAGATACTCTTTCATCCCTGAGGCCGGACATATCTTAAGTTCAAAGACAGTATAAGAAATACTGTACTTAATATTCTGTTGTCATAATTTCTAAACCCAAAGCAGACTCATCATGACGTCTAATCAAATATTAAAGCAACAAATCCAGGCCCAATAATTATAAAAGTAAGAACGTCGGTTGCATTACCGATACGAGACATGTTCGATACGAAGGCTGGGTGATCGATGACCTGCGGTGTCTCCCCGGGTTTCCCCGCACAACACGTCACCAATGAAGTATTTTCCCACGCAGGCCACGGTTTAGGTGACAGTCCTACCTGTGCACACCTATGACCTGACCAATCAAACGTGCCCTGTGACAATCACGTGACCACAACACTCGGCGTCCTCCGCCGAGCTTTGCCGAGTGTTCTAGGCCTACCTGTGTCACCGTTACTGACACTCCTAAGTCTTCGAAGTGTGCAACCTAAAACGACAAAGACACCGAAAGGAGAAATAGTACCATTCATCTGTCACAATGATGCTTATAACGGTGGGTGCTTTATGTGCATGAGGTATGGGTAAATTTTGAGTTCGTTTCATAGTATATGGTCGTAAATTAAGTCCTATACCTAGCAACAAGGTAAATGAAGAGTTATCAGCTAATTTCAAAATCGAATGGACTGTCCCGATGTTTGCAAACGATATGCACCAACAAGATGGCGGCGACTTCTACTTCCGAGTCTGTAAACAGACAACTTGAATGTATGACTGTGTTGATATTTACAAAAATTAAAACGAATTTAAATCGCAGAAATAATTAGATTTAATTGTCATGCCGGCACTATCACGAGATTTCCCATCTAGTGTTTGATTTAGGGAAAGGGGTAGTGTTAGGAAGGAGATAGTCCAGAAGAGATTCCAAGAATAATGACTTAATGTCTATTATATCTGTCTCCAACGATTTCTCATTCCTAATTTTACTCCCAATCTCAAACTAAACCCATGGTGGGGTAGTCATTGGACAATAGGATATTACCAAGATTACCATCATTTATTTGTACCTATAAAATTAAATAAATGATGGGGGATAATTTGTAATGACTTTGTTGTGTAAATATGTAACCCATTGGATCCTTATTAATTCTTAATTAAAGTAGTTAAAGCATAGGGAATGACATTTAATAGTTTAAGGGCCTTACTCATGTGTGTTTTATGTTTGGCAGTTACAATAAATTGAATGATTTTGTTTGTCATACGTGACAGAATTTGTCGTACAAACTTGTTATAAAATTTGATATGCACCACATTATAAGCACACTTAGTCATAGGGATTTAAAATGTTTAGTCTCTAGAAAACTTCCTCCATATGTGTCTCATAGCCTAAAAATTGTTCCATGCTTTATTGTCTGCCATCAGTATCATTTGCTCTTTGTGAGAAATTTGCTGTATGATTGCAAGAGGCATGGCCATCCCAATAGAAGAATGAGTGCTGTTCCATATAATTGGCCACATCACATTTACACTCTTATTATCTCAGATGGTCAAGTACCACCCACGTTTTCTCCAGATTGTGCAGTTGCGTGATTTAAATTTCAAAATCCCCTCCAAAATGTGTAGAATGCATGCCAATCTCTTGTTCTTTCCTTTATTCCATTGTTTGTTTTACTTGAGAAAAATCTAAATTCCCTCTTAAAATTTACAAATCCTTCTCAAATTTGTTAACAAATGGGAAAGATCTCCTTCAACCCATGATCTGGAAAAAACAGTGTATCACTGTCGCAATAGTCGCATTCTCATACATAGAGAAATGGTATTTGTCAGGCATAAAAATGAAAATGTGGATTGCATAGAAATGTTGCCTAGATTTCTTTGAAGTTTGAAGTGTACTAGTGTCAGTTTATATTATTCTTCGTGGTCTGGTAATTATTACTTTTGATTTAGTTTTTTTTTGTTTGAAGAACTTCATTTGCTTCTGTTCAATGGACAGACAGAGGCCAGAGGCCCATTCCTTGTCTGTCCTTAAAAATAACGACCGAATAACTCATAATGTGAACATATGAACTTTCATCACCTTTTCAGTCAAGGCCCTCAGGAGTAAC
Organism: Ellobium chinense; assembly: GCA_033807755.1. Lineage (NCBI taxonomy): Eukaryota > Metazoa > Mollusca > Gastropoda > Ellobiida > Ellobiidae > Ellobium > Ellobium chinense. The sequence goes on along the minus strand of JAWQUT010000025.1, from coordinate 1,294,056 downwards.
TTCGACATCATAACTTAGAGAAGGTAGAGTCACCAATAAGTCTGGACTGGATTTCGGCAAAGCTGTGAATGTGGATCAAGTATATCTGTTGAGCCGCATTTTCATGTGTTAATTTGTTAGTAATGATATTCAACAGAAGTTGCATGATATGATAGCTGTTATGCTGTGTCCTTTAAGATCATCTAGAATTTATATTTTTGTGAGATATCTTTATGGCTGGGTCTTACATTGCATTAATATATTTAAATAACCCTTTGATATGTTTCACAGGTTCACACCTGATGTGACAAGAAAATGTTGTGACATGAAATTATTTCCACTGACTCACTGTAAGCACCAATGAAGATTCACAGATGAAATTGGGTAAACATGAAGATGGAAACAAGCAGAGGATGTCGACAGCTTCTATTATTTGTGATGATGGCAGCTGATGTATGGCTGAGCTCTGGTCAGTTATCGGAAACAGGTAAGTAGTCCACACAATCTCTGCTTCATTCTTGCAAGGTCACTTCTACTCTCATTAGCTCATCTGTCAGTCCACTGTTGTGTATACTGAGGCATGGAACAGCCTTCCTGCTATTCGAACAACTCTGTTGACATTTTGAGTGAATGATGAAGGCATTCACTAAGATGCAACTCAGTAATGGTAAATTTTAACCATAATACAATAAAACTAATAAGACGCTTTCATATGGAGCCTGTGCGTTTTATTACAACACCAGTAACAGTAATTTAACTTTCTACTATTTTAATCCATGTAGAGTTGCAGGATGCTCCTTAAGGTATGAAGATGCCAATGTATTTTTCACTGTTGGCTATATTAGGTTTTACACCTCTCATTAACTTATCCTGGGGTGCCGTTTCAAAATACTTTCCAAATATGTAGTTTAGCTCTTCCTCCAAATTTTGACACAAAGAAAAATGCACCTGAACCAGTTAGATTTTGAGAACTTAGGCAGTGAAGCAGACACCCTAATATTTTAGGCCTTTTCACTCAGTAAACAGGGTAACCTTACCCACCTAGCAACAATCACAAATTTTATACTTGAGTGACTAAACCTCACATATTCTGAGTCTACACATATATTTGCACCTAGCTAAGCCTTTGAAATTAAAATCCAACCCCTTCCTCCCCTCCCCGTGGCCAATATTCTGATTTTATAGGAACTATTTAAAATTGCATATTTTTATGCCAGGTGCTATTGGCATCTTCATACCTTAAGAGAAATTTTCTGATCAGCTGCATTAGGCATTGTAGTCCCATATCAAAGAATGGGTGTTGTTCCTAGTAATGATAATGAAACTTACAAATCTTATTAATAAAGCCAGGTCAAACTTTAACTTTCTCAGCCTTTTGCAGGACATAACATGTTCCTGCCATTTCAGCGAAGTTGATAATTTGCTTTATGTCAGTGTCTTTCACTGCCAAATAGCAGGTTTCCATTTTATAAATGAATAGACTAAAGAAACTGTGAATAGAATGCTTTTTCAAGGCATTTGCAAAGTGACAGTGGTAGGAATCAAACTCCAGGATCTTTCGATCTTGAATCCAGTGTGGAGACCATTCAACCACACTGCTCCAAGGAGAATACATTAAGTAGTTAATTTCTCCATCCATTCCTATCAGACTATTCACCCACCTACTTATGTCCTGGCAAGGTGGTGGAGAGGTACAGCGCTTGTCTCTTAGTGTGAAAGGTCCTGGGCTAGAATCCTGTTTCCAGCAGGTTTCTTCTCAGGTCTTTTTCACAGTGTTCAAAAGTGTTTCACAGTGTTCCTGTGGACAGCCTGATAGGAGTCCAAGCCTCATAGTGCCCCTGTATGGGCAAACATTATTGAAACAATCCATCTATACAACCTATCAATCACCTATTGTCAAATTTGTCTCTTCCAGGAGATGCCCCAGAAATCCTCACACAGATCAAGATTTTGAACTCCTTCACCTACATGGAGATCGAAGTGGGCAATACGCCATTTATGACTATAAAGGCTCGGGGCATGGGCACATTGCGCTACATATGGACGAAGGATGATGTTGTGGTGAAGAATGACACTCAGGATTTTTACAGAAAAGATAATGGCGTTGATTTGTCTGACTCAGGAGTGTACAGATGCATAGTTGGTAACAGCTATGGGAAAGTGAGAAGTTTGCCTTTCACACTCGCTGTTAAAGGTAGGAATTAATTATTGCTGTAATATTTCATATTTCATAATAGTAGATTCCCCTTAATCACAGCTACTCCAGTTCATGGAAGAAATGCAGTTGAAAGAGGCTTCAGTTGCTCCTGTCACCTTTTATCAGTCAGCTTTTCTTAATCGCAACCCTCATGAGCATTGAAAATGTTTAGATGAAAGGCATTGCACCTGTTCACTGGCTTTTAAATAGAGATAAATGTTTAAGCAGTTTGTTATGTGAGAAATATTGCGATTAAATGGAAGCTGCAGTTATAGAGATTGCTATTAAATGGAGGTGACAGTATAGATGCAGATAGAAAAGGTAGGATAGGATAGCAGAGCAGAGCAGAGCATAACATAACATAACATAACATAACATAACATAACATAACATAACATAACATAACATAACATAACATAACATAACATAACATAACATAACATAACATAACATAACATAACATAACATAACATAACATAACATAACATAACATAACATAACATAACATAACATAACATAACATAACATAACATAACATAACATAACATAACATAACATAACATAACATAACATAACATAACATAACATAACATAACATAACATAACATAACATAACATAACATAACATAACATAACATAACATAACATAACATAACATAACATAACATAACATAACATAACATAACATAACATAACATAACATAACATAACATAACACAGAGGATAGCATAGCATAGCATAGCATAGCATAGCATAGATTTGATAAGAGATGATATGATGTAAAAGGATATGATTATGATATGTGATATCCAGAGCAGGAAAATATTTGCTGCATTGACAGACAATATCTAGCTGCTAATGTGGGATAAATTTTAGTTGTATGAAATGTGAATTATATTAAACTTTGAAATTACATGACCTTTTTTTTTTTTTAGACCACCTGATATATATTTTTCATGCAGGATTGTGCTTGCATTTTGTTCTCTGAATTTGTGCTAATTTTTATAAAAATTAATTTGATTTTCTACAGATCTTGGACAGTTCCCAACCCAGAATGATCAGACAGTTAGAGTTGAGAAAGGAAAATTCACCGTGCTGGATATGCCAGGGATATCATACATAGACCTTGAGGGTCGTTATTTGGTAACATGGGAAAAGGATGGTTCCTCTGTGCCCTTGGACAACTACAGATACCATGTCTCACTCAGCCATGATTTAGCCATAGTGGATATTCCAGTGAGCTTTGACAGTGCCAGATTTAGAGTGAAGTTTGAGCATTTGTCACTCCAAAGCTTCGAAGAAACACTCAGCAATTACTTCATACTGAGTGTGATAGGTGAGACTTTGTTCCACTTTTTTCTGTATTTATGTAAGTGTGATATGTAAACATGTACATATAAATGTTAGTACAACATATAAATTTATATATTTGTGCAAGTGTGATAAGTAAGAATGGTGTGACTTGCAGATATGTTGTCATTATGTTTTTATTTACGTACAAGTAGGTTTGCATTTATGTGAATGTGATATGTAAGTGTGTCGGCATAAAATGTAAGGGGCATGTATTTTTGCAAGTGTGATATGTGAGACTTGTAGGTTTGCAAAGTAATTATGTTTTTATTTGTGTGGTTGTGCTATGTAAGTATGTATACATTTATGTAAGTGTGCATGTGTTTTATGTCAGCATGAAATGTAAGAATTCTTGTACTGTATTTTAGTGTGATGGTAATGAGGTGAAGTTTGTTACACTTTGTTAACTTTTAATTTTCCTATGTCATATCGTACACTCACCTTTAAATGGAGTGTGTATGATTTACCTCTCTAAGCTGTGCATACAGATATCATTCCAATTTCCAAGGCTATTTACATGTCCTAACATTTGCTACCCATATCACCATAACTATATTCTTTGCATATAGCCTGTGACTTCAGTAATAGGCATCATAAGGGTCTCAAAGAAACAGGATAACTCATGGAATTATAAAATGAAATTTCAAGACAAGGAAACATACAAAAATTATAGAAGTAAACTTTGTGCTATGGGGAAAGCCACTTTGATTGAATCATGATCATGTATGCAGTAATTTTCATCGTTTTATCCTTGTTTAATGCTGAAATCTTATGTTTTGTGCAGCTGAATATATGTAGAGCGAGATGGTGCACAGTCACTTCTCAGTAGAACATATATCATGAACCTCCTTATTCCCATTTTCATAAATAAGTACATGTAAGTAAAGTACATGTTAGTAATCTAAGTAACTTTGGGAAAAGTATTTAGGCTCTCGAGAATGTAGCCTTCCCTGCCTGCATGAATCCAGTTGTGAGTTTTAGATGTCGGCTGGATTTTCAAATTACGTAAGAACTAAAATCCTTGACAGTTTGAGCACACATAGATCCAAGATCCCATTAATGCCACAACTACTTGAATGATAACAGGAAATTGCAGTGAGTGTTGTTACACGTTGGTTTTTATTTCAGTCATCATATCACATGAATGTCATTGAATGTCTTGACTCTTTCAGACCCACAGGCTCAAGCTACCTTTATGCCACCTGAGTTTGTGATACGTCCCAGAAATACATCTGCAGTCCTGGGACAAAATGATGTCAAGTTAGAATGTGTTGTCAATGGACAGTAAGTTGAATTCCCTTGAAATATTTTCCTGTTTTATTTAGGCAGTTGAGCAGGACGTGTTTTGAGAAATTAAGATTGTCACTAATTGCCTACAGTATTCTGATTGCCTAAATTTGAGCCAGAAGAATTTGTTGACCTTTGTCCTTTTGTCCTGTCAGTCACTTCTCTTTATTTCTCATTTGCTGTCATGAGAGACATATTTTTCTCACTTCAGCTGTATGTAGGAAAGACCCATTTTATCATTTCCACTCTCAGTAGCCTTATCATAAACCGATAACAGATATTGAGAGGGTTCATCTAAATGGAGTTGTCTGTGTTTGTTTCATTGTCCTCATAAGTATATCAAAGGATGATTGTTCATGTCTTTCATTCTGCTCAGATTTATTCTGGACTTTTTCCCCCTTTCCACCCTTAAGCAAAATTCAGACCTAAAGCAACTGAGCTATGCTGGAGGAAAATATGTGGTTTTGCCCTCATTATTCATGCCAGCCGTTTACACAAGAAACACTTGCCATAATTCAGTTGCTTGTGGTTCTGATGCGGATGGTTAATGAGAATAGTGAGGATACCTGCCTGCTGCAGAGCAAGTGGGGAAGTTGGTCATTTTTGGTCTGAACCTAACGAAAAAACAGTTTCAGTTGTGCATAATGAATTCAAGTATTCAACATCATACATTCTATGATGATGTATCTCATTTGTCATAGTATATGCATTGATGTTTTAACAAATGCAACGTGATTAGATCCTGGAAATTTCGGGAAGTAAAATAAGATAGAAATGTTGTTTAGAGCATGGTAGATAATGTATTCTTTCTGAATTTCACATTAATGGGAAGTCAAGGACTCATGGACAGTTGTGTCCCCTGTTAAATGGATTTGTGAGAGATTTTGGGACGCAGGGTTAAATGGAACATTGCATAAAGAGAGATGCTTTATTTGTAATATGATCTTGGTGGCAGTGTTCTGCCACACTCACTGATACATTTAATAATCAGTCTGTATGTTGAGCTATTGTGTTCTGTAATATCATTGGCATAAATCACTTGTCTTATTCATTTATTCTACAGGCCATTTAACAACCTTCAGATTAAATGGTACAAAGGAACTGGTGTAACTAGGCAAGAAATCACTGCTGATGACAAATACAGTCTCAGTTCAGACCAACGGGTTCTCACAATCAGTTCAGTTGCTGTTGCGGATGGAGGCGTCTATGAGTGTGAAGGTTCACTCGCTTCCCAGTCAACGTATAGCCCTGTTACACAGGAGGCTATGTTGTCAGTTCTAGGTACTGTATGAGGTCTGCTGTGTGCAAGAGTTATTGTTTTTGTGTTGATGGTTTAATATTCAGGTATTGGGCTTCAGCTGCAAATGGGAGCTTTCTGATTGAGCATTAAGCAAGATAATGAGCAACTAAGCTTTTCAAATTGTAGTGATTTTCCACATAGGCTTTTCACTGTGTTACAGCTTGATTTATCACAGAGGTGGAATCTTTATCAATGATGACAATTGTACATGATTATTTTTGCATATAGGACAGTATCATCCAGTGATGTGTTTTATTTGGCATTTTATAAAACTTGTTTTATCACAAAGGTGGTAGCTCTGTAAATAATGACCAGAGAATGGGGATTTTGTGTGTGTGTGGGGTACATGCACACAAACAGCAACTGATCTTAGAATCACACATTTTTCCTAAGAGGACCCTTACCCTATTTCAGTCTAATTTATTGTTTTAATGAATTTCTGTGCTTTTAGTATCTTCTTCCCACTTAGCTTTCTCAGCTGTCAGTACTACATAATCATATGAAGTTGACAGTGACTACATAAAAAGACTGATTGTTTCATAGTCTGATGTTATTATCTACAGAGGACTGATGATTTGTTGGTCCTTGAAATTGGTTTTAAATGATAATTTTGTTTAATTTCCAGAGAGCCATAATCATGACCCATATTTACTGATATTAATTCTTTTGCCTTCTCACATTCAGTTCTTCCAAGTGTGTCTCCAGAACCTCCTGTTCGTGTTACAAAGGATTTTCAGGAATCATTTATTTTGCCATGCAGTGCCCAGGGAACACCACAACCTACTATCCATTGGTACTTTAATGGTGTAGAGCTGTCAAGTTCAAACAGTAGCAGGTGCGTTGTTGCCAACTGTAGAAGTATATTTTTTTATGAGGCCCCAGTTTTCATGAATTCTGCCAAAGGAACATCACTTGCAAATAATTTCCTGTGAAAAATAGTCCTTAATTCAAAATATTTTAAAGGGCTTATTACTAATAAATAATTTGTATTAGGATGAGAACCAGTAAGGAAAACACAAATGCAGTTAGTTTTAGTCACTACCCCTCATTATTTGGACATTATCAATTATAAAATGTTATTTTTTATCAGTATACACATGGTTGCTAGTTCATTGTTCCTGTATTGTCACCTTGGATTATTATAGACTTCTGTGCTCATGCACACATAAAAAATCAGACCTGTATTACGACTTGCTGGTCAGGAATTGCAGTACCATGCAAAGAAAGGTGCTAGTGCTGGTAAATTAAATCTTAAAGAAAGGTAATCCATTTATGCTTTGAGCAGTGAGTAGGACAACTTAGGGAGCAGTGGGTGTGACAACTTATAGGCATCATCTTAACCTTGAGATTTTGTTTGTCCCATCTAGGTATCAGATATATGTCAATGGCACCCTTGCTATTGAGAGTGTTGATCTACCCGACTCTGGGGTGTATCAGTGTTTTGTGGACAATACAGCCGGAGAAAACACAACATACACTCAGCTAGTGGTCAACAGTAAGTTATTTGGTTGTTTGTAATACTTTTCACAAACCTAATGTGAGAGATAAATTAGTTTTAAAGCTATTTACTTGTCATCAGTGTGTTGTCCTCTCTTTCACTCTTAGGCATCTTGCCTGTCTTCAGGCCTGTCTTTCACCCTGTTTCAATTTTTGGTTTTGGAGTAGACTAGTGTGAGTCAAATGCAGTTGAAGCATAATGTGATAGTTGACATGAGTTGAGTACTAAGTTTTATTTCGTAATGAAAAGTCTTGCAGTACAGCTTTCAGAATTATGTACATTTATAGACCCAGGACAGGCTGAGTACATCCTTGCCTTATTAAAGGTAGGTTACACGGACTCAGGAGGAAAACAAAATGTACACGACTTGGTGGCTATCGTACAATTTGGATATTTATTGCAATCCCATGACTGCATCCACTCTTAATCCTTAAAGACTCTGCATACATGAGGTACTCCATCTTTCGTTATTAGGTGCTGAGCCTACAATGGTGGAAGCCCCCAGGAACACGATGGTAGCAGAACATGAAGATACAGCTTTCACTTGCAAAGTGAAGGGTGGCCCAAGGCCTGAAGTCTATTGGACCAAAGGTAAAAATCTGTATGAAATCTTCACTCACTGAATGAAAACACACTCAGTAGTCAGCAGCACCGCTTATAACTCTGTTACTTTTGAACTTGTGAATGATGTTGGTTTCTTTGTTCTCATGTGAGGTCTATGCAGCACTTCTGTGGGTTACTTTAGGACATGGCTAAGGTAGTATATTACCTTGACTAATGCACCACTTTGTACGTTTGTGTGCAGTCTTCCTTGTCAAATCTAAAGAGAGCTGCACCAGAGTTTTCACACCAAAGCATGTTCAAGGCTAATCGATGTAATTTTATTGTTTTTAAATCAGTTTGCATTGAGTATGCCTTGATATGCAACTCAGCTGTAGCTGTCTTTTTATTATACCTCGAGTATTGCTTGTCAGAGTGCATAATAGTGCATTTGTTATGATGATGTATTATCCTAGTGTCCATCCTGATCATGAGAACTTACTTTGAAGTACTGTTTTCATGTTTGTTGTTGTTGCAGTTTGTAGATTTCCAAATAAATATATTTGGTTTATAGTTTTCAGAATGGCTGAAAAAAGCACAGAGAACATGTGATCTTAAGAATAACTCATGATGTTGCATGATGTATTGAAAGACAACACATTTTGTTCTTGATCTAGGTTTTGTGGAACTTGTCACCAAAGGTAAGTCTTCCTGTTCTTATATTTGATATCTTGTTTGCGTTCCATCATCAGATGGTGCCAACTTGACAATAGGTGGTCGCATCCGCCTAACAGAAGATCAGCTCCTGATTGGTGATGTCAGGATGCCAGACACAGGGCTCTATGCATGTCATGCAGTAAATATCAAAGGTTCAGTCTCAGCAAATGCCACTCTGACTGTTATAGGTGAGTCTTTTAGATTCATTCATATTGTGTATTATTTACATAATTGTGCCATCAGGTGTGTTATTTGTTGACAAGATCTATGATCTTCAGCAGGTTCAGATAGGTATTAGGGCTAGGCAGGTACTTTGAATATGTTGAGAAAAATTCTTGTCACGATGTCTGTGAAGCTAGCCAGGTCTCCATTGGTACTTTACAGCATAGTATTGAGTAAAGAATTTACCATATTCAACACATTATTATATCCACCTATTCTCTTTCATGAAATATTTCAGATCCAAATTTTTAACTCATGAAAGCATTTTTGTTCCCTTCCTGTTCCTGTATGTCCACTGCTCTTGTTGATTGAACTCTGTATTAATGCTCTAGTGCCCAAGCGTATTTATAACAGCAGTAAAAGTTTTGAGCTTCATATTTTGGATCACTTTTGGGTCCACTATGCTGGCACAAGCATCAGAATTATCTTTGCTTGCTTTTTTTTTGTTCTATGAAATGTATCAGATCTGCTACACTGGGCATTAGTGGAATCTCACCTTGTGTATCAGATCTGATACACTCTGGGCCATAAGAAAGTACATCAGCAACCACCATAATGTTGACACACATCAAGAAATGAAACTTGAAACATATTCCTGGTCAAAATTTATTCTCAAATCAAACATTTATGCATTCACACTAAATATCAAACTCAGCAAAGCATTTTTGTCTTTCTTAAGGCACAAAAATGTTGCTCTTTTGGCGTGCACAGGGCATTAGGCCAGTGCAGCCTTGCCCTGTGCACGTGCCCTTTGAGGCACTATATTTGGGCAAGTTTTCCTGACCATCCAGGCAAATCATTTTCAGTGGGATGCCTTTGTTAAACACATTTGGCTGAAATATGTTCCTCAGTCTTATTTGGTGTGGCCAACAGATGTCTTGGGCAACCAGCTATATTGTGAGACGGCCGTGGAAGTCAGCATGTTTCAATGATTCTTTCCCTTTGAGAAACTCTGTGTGTTTTTGTATTTCAGCTATGCATTCACAGCAAAAAGTTATTGGCACTTTCAGATCATCTAGTCGCATCAATTTGCCCTTGAATGTTACATCTGGACACTCGAAAAGATGTCCGGCCCCCTGCTCACCAAGAAAACAAAGCAGTTCTCCCTTCTATGTGTTTTGCTTATATTATTATTGAATATCTGATTTCAGCAAACATTTCATCATCTGCAGAAACCAGTCCTCACTGCGAGATATGAATAATTTTGCCAGTGGGATCTCATTATCACTGATCATTGTCATTTTGCAAGTCATAGAAGATGCAGCGTCAAGTTGAAACTTAAAACTTATATCACATCATAAGGGGGTTTTGAGGTCACAACGACCCCTTTTTCTTGGTGAGGGTGCAATTTTGTCTCCATTGCCACCAGCTTGAGACAGTGTGTAGTCACTGTCTTCATTGGAAAGGCTGTTCTCACGTTCCACATTCTCTACGGACACCACAAGATCTCGTGTTGTCACCCTGAGAAATAAAAATATATAACTAATACTGATAGAGTCATTTCCGCTGAGGTATGGACTGTCATTCCGGGAAACAAGTAATAATAAAACATTGGCAGAATAGGGCCATATCTTGCATTATATAACAATACTGTGACCACTGCCAGTCTAAAATCACCCCTGATGTATTTTTAGATAACATGAAATGCAATTCCAGTAGTACTATGCCCAGAATGTATCAGATCTGATGCAAGGTTGAGATTCCTCAAATGCCCAGTGTATCATATCTGATACATGATTTTTGCACCCCCATTCATGTTTCATGAGTTATATATTTGAAAAAATTATGATTCACACATACATTTTAACATTATTGTGATATTGCATATCAATAAATAAACAGGATTACTCACCTGCAGCAGATGTGAGAAGACTGTTGTAGGTGTGTAAGCACACTTTTTCTTCATCTCTGACTAAGGCATGTGCATAATACAAAAGACATGTAAACAATGGCCAGCTGTCAAAAAAAGTGTGACTAGGGGAATACATTACAATAATTATGACTCTGCATTCAAGTAAATCAGAACAGGAATATACCTTTTATTTTTACAGAGTGTTGAAGTTTATGCATCTATCTGATGTCTGGGCATTACAGGGCTAATTGGATCCCTGAAGAAGTGTTTGTACATGAAATGTCAATTATTTTTAATAAATTCATTATACATCTTGCAAAAACTTTTGTGTAGATTTTGGCCGGAACTATACTTAAGGTTCAGAAATTTGATCCCTGAGATATTCTCTTTAATTTACATGGCTATCTCTTTTTGTCTCTCTCGTTCTCTAACATCCAGTGAAAACGCAGATTATCAAGCCTCCTCAGAATACATCAAGAACCCTGTCCACCGATGCCATGTTTGATTGTGGTGTTCGCAGTGATCCTTCAGTGATTGTCACATGGACATGGTACTTTTATGCCACACCAGATCACAATAAAATTGTAAGCCTAGATAATTAGCCATAGCATTTATTCTGTAGAATAGGCATAGAATTTTACTAAAATTGTAAAACAAATCCTGAAATAGGGAACAGTAGCTATCAGTATGAGAGGCTGTTCTGCAAGAATACCACTATATGACATTAAGCTGGTAGGCATTGATTGCTTTGCTCAAATCAGGTATTTCAGCTACATGCTCTGTATATGCATGGTTGCTCACCATTCATGAAGAGTTACATGGCATGCATAGGGGAGTGATAATTCCTCATTCACATGATGGAACTAAAATACTTAATTAAGAAGCTAATAAAAAAAAGACAACAACAGGAAGGCATGGCGAAACCATCACATCTAATGGCTCTGAAAGGATGTCAAAATGTTAGAAGAGTATTGCCTATAGTATATATGATACCAATTCATTATGCCTTTCTGTTTAGGAAATTGTCCCTGGGCAAGACAGGAAGCAGGTCTTGGCTAATGGATCTCTTGTCATTACTGGACTATATGGTGCAGACAGTGGCACATATGAGTGCGTGGTCACTTCTGCTGGAGGCAACGACCAGAGAAAGGCTACTTTGACCGTTACTGGTAATATTTGTTCTTCAGTGTGTCTCGCTTCATTGTTTTGATGATTTCAGCTACATCACTGTCAAACTTACTTCTTGCACAGATGCTGCTGTTCAAGAAATTTGAGGAATTCTGGCAATTTTAGATATTCTGAAATGCATCATTATTGTGGGTTTTAGTATTTATCTGTGATCCTATTTTCTAGTGAAATCAGTGCTGACCTTTCTTAAAAGCCCTGGATGCATCATGATATCTAACTCTTGTAAGATAGTAATTCTGCAGATGTAATGTAATATCAGTTAAGATCCTAGCTGAGAAAACACTTTAACTATAGAAGCACATGAGGTCTGCATCAGTGTGCTTTCATTCTGGAAAAACTCCTAATCTGTGGTGCATGTTTCTAGCTAGGAAAATGGAGACCAACGTGTGTTGTTATGTTTTGTGTTCTTGACATTTTGATTATTGATATTTCAGACCAGCCGGACCGCCCTCGGATTTTATCTGTAGAGCTGTATGACCAGGAACTAAACAGTGTGATAATCAACTGGACATTGAGCTATGATGGAAATTCACCAATCACCAAATTTATCATAGAAAATCGAGAGGAATCTCCTTGTAAGTTTTTTTTATTTTTTAAATGTATTTTGAAGAGGAGACAAAATTTGTTTGAAGTCAGGTTCTTGTTTGATTGAGGTGCCTTGAGTCAGTGATAAAACCCAGAGAAAAAAAAAAACATCGTTCTAGCCACAGACCATATTATCACCGACTGGTGTTCATTGTGCCTGAAATTAAAATGAGGACTTGAGACAATTACAGAATGGTTTGAAGCAAAATAAATAAAGTCTGAGCTAAACAATAGTGGCTGGAAGAGTGTATGACTGACAGGAGGTAGGAGAATGTGTCTTGATGAAGATACATGTCCTTATCTAAATGTTGAAGTGGTTCCAGGAATCATATCATGCTGGCATTAAAGTCTCTAATGATAACCATCACTATGCTTCTATGATGTTTAAATGACATTTGACATTTCAAGAGAATTTGAGAATATATATTTTGTTTTTCACATATTTATTTACAGATTTAACATATTTTCTCATCAAGACAGCCAGAACTGATATGAATTTTCAAAATTTTAAAAGATATTTTACTAATTTGATGGATGACAAAATTCTCAATTTGTCAACAGCTGGTGCTAGTGCTGATGGCGAATGGCAAACCGTCAACAGTAATGTGGACCCAAGTCAGAGATCTGTGATTGTGAGCAATCTGCGTCCTTCTAGATATTATCGCTTCAGGATAATTGCAGTCAACATTGTGGGAAACAGTGAACCCAGTGCTGCTGCTCCAGAATTACAGCCCATCAAAATGCCAGCTCGACGTAAGAAGAGATGTTAAACAATTTTATTGATATGCTCATGTTGGTGTTGGTTATGGTAAGAGTAATGATGGAAATTTAAACATACAAAAGATAATTATGTGGAATGTTAAAAAAATTATAAATGTTATAAATAATAAATTATATTTATTAGTTTCCTTTTGTTCTCAATTTGATGTACTCCAAATGTATCAGAGAAGGTATTATTCATGTTGATATATAAAGTCATATGTTATAAAAATGAGATTTGGAGCAGTATCGGATCACATACAACCCTTATACTGACATAAACAGAACTCATTCCTCACAGTATTTTTTTATTCTTGAGCTTGCTCACAATTTCTTTAAAGTGGTCCGAACTGCCTTGAATTCTGATGATGCCAACATTTGGTTGTGACCTACTACATGAAATGTGGCCTTTTATGTTAGCACAACATGTGAAGTGTCTTTTACACATTTTAAGTTATATATCCCATGACTGCAGTTTCGCAGTTAGCTTGAATTTTGTTGGAATGTTATGGGATAAACTTCAGTGGACCATGACTGAAGATGAAGTGGCAGATAAAGTTAGGCATCTGTGTTACTGTGATATTCACTGCTGACCTCAGAGCAAATCTTACAAAATTCATAATGCAGTTAAGCTGTAAATGTATGTCATATATTTTCAGCACCCGGTATGGCCCCTTTGAATTTGTTTTGCAAACAAGGCGAGGAGAAGCAAATCATAGTGAGCTGGGAGCCTCCACCTGAGTCATCCTGGAATGGTGATCTACTGGGTTACATCATCTATTATAAAGTGGGTATAACAGTAAATTGCCATTGATTTGCTATAATCTCTTGCTAGTTTAGAGAAAAGTAGATTTTACAAAGCATTGATGAACTCCGGCATCTCTTTCTGTAATCATCAGTGACTTTCGATGTTACATTGTGTCTCAACATGTGAAATTACAGAGAAAATACTGTTTTATGGTCTAGCTCACTCCTTATACCAGCCTGCCTTCAACGAATGAAGACAGTTTCTATTAGGATAAAATAGGAGGGATACTTAAGGTATGTATGCTCTCAAATAGTGGTCAAAATAAATGCCTTCAGGTTTATACCCCTTCTCCGTTCCCCCCTCTTCCTTTTCACCCTCCTAAATCCCCTTACCAAAGTTCTTAAGTTGTCCATTGATTTTACCTTTAATAATGCTTACCCACACCCTCCACAACATTGCAAGGGTTTTTGTCATGATAGTTTTTCCTGCACTGAATGTTTACCTTCCTTCCACATTGATAGCATGTGGTGAAATATATAAATATATGAATATCAGTTTCAGTGTTTCTATCATCCAATAGGTGGATGCATTTGGGGATGACACGGAAAGAATTGAAAATGTCACTGGCAAGGATGTTCGTCAGAAGGTCATCAACAACCTGGCATATCACAAAAAGTACAGAATAAGAATGGCAGCGTATAATGAGAAGGGTCCAGGTGTGAACAGTTCAGACTTTTATGTGACTACATTACAAGGAAAACCAGATGCTCCTCCAGGGAATGTTGTTTTAAGTTCACCCAACTCAACCACAATTAGGTATGTCATTTTAGTAAGAGTGACCACTAATGTTATCATAAATTTTATTGGGATGTCATGAAATAAAACTGCTAATGGATCAAGACTGCAGATGAGTATGATGAATTTCTGAAATTATGCGTGCATACTGTGATAATCACCATATACCTCTAAGCCGACTCATATTGAGCCAAAGAATGTATGCAACTTCAGTATGTGAGGTANGAACGGAACGCAGTTCCCTATTTTGGCCCTGAACGGAGAACGGAACGCAGTTCCCGATTTTCCGTGAACGTGCCCAACCCTGATTTTGAAGAGCTGTTTGGATTGGATAGGCAAGCCCTTGAAAAATTGAATAATCTTTGCAATCATTCTAGTGTTAGGATATTTCATATCATCATAACATGTGTCATTGTGCAGAAGTGATAAATAAGACATAATCAATACATGCTGAAATATTGCTGCATGCACTTATGAAATGGACCAAAACCAGTTTCTGTGAATCAGTATTGTATGGGTGAAGAGTAATTCACATTTGCAGATTTGAATGCTGTTATGCAAATTTATCATTTCCATGTCCTGCTCCTTTCATATTGTAAGTGTAAATTTCCTGAATGACTTCGTATGGTTTGTTTGCATGTTTGCTATTTTTACCTGTGTTTGTGCAGAGCGAAGTGGGACCCACCACCTCCAATAATGCTGAATGGAGTTAATCAAGGTTATGAGATTGAAGTGAAGGAAGATGACATCTTGGTGAGATTGGAGATTGTGAGATTTGATGAGCAGAATCCCACAGGGAGACAGGTAAGCATGAAGTTGTGCTCCTTATTGTGGAAAATACTTTGAAATACAGATTTTCAAAAATGCCCATTTTCCAAGAAATTGATTATAAGTTAGCCTTTGGTCATGTACGACCTATTAAATGTGCTGCTTGAATACCAAACTTTACTTGTGTTCTAAAAATTCTGACATCCCACATCTCATATATTTTCAACCTGAAATTCCACCCAGATGTATTAGAGCTGAAAGCTTTTGCAGTATGTTATGAATTTGAAAAGAATGGAAAACTTTCTCTGACACCAAAGAAGGAAGAATAAAATGATTTTCATGCCTGCAGTGTTTTAGTTTTGTGCTTGACTTCTGAAAAGTTATATGATCAATCTCAACACAGAAATACAGCAACTTCAGTATTGTGAAATCACTCATCACTTACTATAATACATTTTTAGTATTTTTCCTTGTGAAGATTCTATGTGTATCTCCATTTCATTTGCCATTAGTACACAAGGGTTGTTCTTAGATCTGACATTATCACTTTCCTCACTTAACTTTAGCAGCTGGTCTGAAGATGTGTGTACCTGTATAAGTAGTTCAGGACTAAGTTGTTTGCTTACCCAGTATAGTTATTCACAACAGAAACAAGATTTCATCTAAAAAGAAATTAGTTTCAGGCCTTTTGATCAAAAGCTTAGCTGGGAGGATTATTTTAAATGCACTGGTGGTCTAATTATTTAAGCAAGTGTCTTTTCTGTTCTTTTTTTCAGACACATGACATTATAAATCTGAAAAAGTATACAGTGTATCAGATTCAGATTGCTTGCAGGACAGCACCAGGACCAGGCCCCCAGAGTCCTGTTCAAACCTTTCGCACTCTTGAAGATGGTGAGCTTTAAGCAGTTTATCCATCCACCCACCATTTTTTATTTTTGAAAAATTTTGGTAAAAAGTATAGATACATTATTGAAAGGGGCAAGCAAAAAAGGCAAGCAAAAAACAAAAAAGGGCATCTCAAAGGCATATTGATTACAGGCGTAATGAGTGGCTGATGTTGATGAACAATCTAGCAATAAACTTCTCTTCTATCATCTTGTTTGTTGAGAATGGGTGTTCCTGAGTGGCATTAATCTAACACTTTATCCTATACAGACCTTACCAACAATAAAGTGAATTAGGAATGAGAATGAGGTGTCCTCTCTGCTGGACACAGTAATTGAAACTATCCGATACGTGAACTAATCCACAGATCTCCAGGTGCCAAAACACTGGATGATGGAAATTTCTCACAGCCTAACACTATCCCTTTTCCTCACTCCTAGTACCTATAGACTTATTCTTTGTTAACCATATGATCAGGTAAACTGGGAACTGAGGGTTAATGGTTGCTTCACATGATTGCTGGAAAAATGTATTGTAATGTTTGTGGGGAAAAAAAAGAAGAGGTTTTTTGGGAGCTGGCTTGATATTATGAACATCTTTATAATGACCTTATCTTTTTTATAGTTCCAGGTCCAGTAGAAAACTTGAAAATTGATAACATCAGGGATAAATCACTGCGTATCAACTGGCAACCTCCGCTGGAGCAGAATGGAGTTCTCACAGGTTAGAGAAAGGTTTTAATTAGGTTGACAAATCATGATGATTTTTTGCGGGTGGTATTGATTACAGTTCTAAGTCCATTTTTTTTCTGAGGACTTATAATTGTAATCAGTACCACCCGAGTTTTGTAATCCGTCACTGTTGTCAGTGTCATAATTATCTGTCATTATTTACTGAAAATAAAAGCTTAGTTTGAACATTTAATGTAGAAAATGTGTGTTTGTATACCAATAATAAACAGTAATCCCCTACTGATAATAAATATATATGATCAGTGTTTGGCATAGTCAGTGTAACTACATTATATATACAAAATGCAGTTACATCGTTAGGTTCAGACAGTGATGATCTGCTCCCGTATAAATTTTAAGTAATCACTGTTTGTGGATAAAGATGTTTTTAAATTTTGTGTGATCTTTGGGACTGAAGATGAAGGTTCGGGTGGAGAATTGGGGGAGAATGGGGAGCTGGTGTGGAATCTGGAAAAAGTGTCAGTCAGCAATTTAGAGAAGGTAATAAAAAAATCTATTGTATGTGATAATGCAGGTTATGTGATCAGTTATCAAGAGAAAGGGAGCTCTTCCACGATGCCAGAGATTGAGAGGAGTGCCAACACAACATCTCACACACTCACAGATCTCCTGTATGAAACCACATATGTCATATCTGTATGGGCCAAAACTCAAGTTGGACGTAGCCCACCAAGAACAACAGAGATTGTGTCTGGTGTTCCTCCAGGTATTTTCTGTGCTGCATATACTGTTTTGCTAAGTCCTATCTCTTATGTTGTTTGTGTACACCACTTTTATCTCACATGACTCATTTATGACAAGTAAATTGATGAAATTATAGAGATAGGCCTTTTTTTTGTCATAAAAAGTATACAGAAACTAATTACAGTTAAGAGAATTCTTAAAAACATTAGAAATTCACCTTAAAGTTTCATCAAACCTCACAGAATGAAACCAAAAAAAAAAAAGTTTGGATTGTGAAGCGAAGTGCTTGATTCACAAAAATGAGAAAACTGATCCTGATGAGTCAAAATCTTGTAAATAATGTAAACACTGCATTTCAGAGTTGCCTGGGCCACCTACCAGTTTAGCAGTGACAAACATAGAGGCCAGGTCTGTCTTGCTACAGTTTATACCTGGCTTTGACGGCAAGACATCTATTACCTTGTGGATAGTGGAGGTAGGGCAGTAATAATATGGAGACAGAGGGTGAAGAGTTAACGTATGTAATAGTGGAGATGATTGTAAAAGGAGTAATAATTCAGAGGAAGGAATGTAAGTGCAAAGGTGACCTGATTTTAGCTGTTTCTGTCATTGCTGCTTTTGCATTTTCATTTAGTTGTTATTCACTCTCACAAAGAATTTTGGTTCAGAATATGGGAATTCTACTGTGTCATCCTTTCAGGTTGCATCATGTAAATAAGTTTATCATTTACAATATGTTCTTAAATAGGACCTTTCCAGTCTTTCAAGTTTTTGAGGCATTTCAGATTGTTAGAAGCTGAAGTTAATTTTTGTCTGAGCAGTGACCAAGGTGGCCTAATTTCTGACTGTTGAGCAATTTTTTATTTATACAACACAAACACAAGGCCCCTGATTTATCATTCAATCCAAGTTTGAATTGTGTCAGCAAATATCAAAATGAATGGGCATGTAGATCAGATGATGTTTATTTCTGTCTCAGGCTCAGATAGAAGACAGCACCAACTGGGTTCAGGTTTACAACATAAGTGATCCCAGTGCAAGTCAGATCACTGTCCTCAATCTCCGTCCCTACACCCGCTACAAGCTGCGCATTATTGCCAAAAACATTGTCGATGTCAGCGAACCCAGTGGACCCACCAATGCTTTCCAGACCAAGCAGGCAGCTCCTGGAGTTCCACCCCAGGCTGTGACACCAAGAGCCAGCAGCCCTACATCCATTCGGATAAGGTGGATGGTGAGTAGGCCTACCAGCCTCAATTACCCTTCCATCCAGCGGAATATCTGCAGCTAAGACAGGATTATTTAAAGTCCACTCAATACTCAGCTGGAAATAAAGGGAGTTTGTTTACAGTAGATGTCAAAGGGAATTTGTTTATTGTAGATGTCAGAAGAAACAAGAAAATTGTGTTTACATTGGTTAAACTTTTTAGGGAAAAAGTCAGAGATGGGTAGTGTAAAATTTTATTTTGTTTTTAGCACTACACAGGTCATGAGAATCCATAAAGCACAGCGTAAAGATATTGCATTACAAATGAAATGAATTATGCTAATTCATAATCATTAACACAGTATGGATCAACTTTCATATTGCAATACATTTTTCAAAATTTAAATGCCAATAAATTCTGCAACAATTCCTTTCAGCTTAAAGTTATGTTTACAGTATAGTCAACTCCCCTTAATCGCAACTCTTCAAGGGTGTGAAAAAAATTTCAGTTGAAAGGCGTTGCAATTATCCAGTGACCTTTATATGGAAATGTATCATTTTGACAGGGGAAAATTTTGCAATTAAATGGAAATTGCAGTTTTCCAGATTGCAATTAAATAGAGTTAGCTATATCAACATTATATTTTTTACTTTAAATTCTTATTTGTGTCTTCTCATTGCTCAGGTGCTAGAATCAAATGTGCATACTGTCAGTGTGAAATTTGTTGAAACAGTGTATCTCAGTAAGTCACTGTTAAATAGGCGTTGTGCGCGTGAATTTGTATACTGTGTGGGTAATATCATGACATTATTTTTAATTCAGCAAATACCTCGTTCTGAGTGGAATGGAGACTTCGTTGGTTACAAAATTATGTATCGGAAGTGGAGCAAAGATGTGGATGTCAACACCACCTCTCCAGCAGATATTGCCCTTGTCCGAGAGACTGTGTGGACCACTGTAGAGCTTCGTAATGGCAGTAATATTCAAGAATATTCCATTGTGAATCTGGAGGAGTGGATGGACTATGAGATAAAAATGGTCTCATATAATGCTGTTGGTGACAGTGACCCAAGTCCAGTACAGTCAGAGCGCACAGAGGAAGATGGTAAATTGCGAATTATTGAGTTCTATTTCTATTCTATGATTAAATGCAGTTGAGTAACCTATTTTCATTCTAAGAGCGTAGCTTGTCTTTGAATATTACACATAATTGCTATATTTATCGCAAACCTCTCAGAGAAACATAAAGAGCTGCTCATTGTTCTAGGCTTTTTACAAAATCAGTGTGTTTTTTTGTTGTTGTCACAATGTAAATATCAATTGTTTGTATTTCTTGGGCACATACTGCTGCTTGTTATTTAGAGGTATGGATTAGTATGGATTAGAAATATAGATCCTAGTGCATTATTTCTTGGCATACTGACAAAGATAGTTGCTTTGTTGGTAGATAGTTTTAATTTTCTGCAATAACACACCCTCATTTTAAGAATATTAATTCCCAGGAGTAGGATATTTGATATGTTTTGGTAAGGATATCTTGTTTAATGTTCAGCATTTTTACCTTTTCCATAATATTACTTTCAAGTTTAGAAGTAAGCTGTTGTGTATGAACAATGTAAAGTTATAAGGCACTAATATATGTTCTCTTTTGGATGAATTTTCAGTTCCCAGTGCAAGCCCAGGAAATGTCAGTCCATTTCCTACTTCATCTACCAGCATCCGGGTCACCTGGGCTCCAATCCCAATATTACAACAGAATGGAATTATTCAGGGATACAAGGTTTGTCATCCAGGAAGGTTTTAGTCAATGCTCTGATATTATTTAGACTCATAATATTAATTTAATTTTGGTTCTACTGGAGTGAAAAAGGAACTGGGGTGGGGAGAAAGAGAGATTGAATGTAAAGGAATGAGAGAAGCTATAATATCAAGTGTTGTAACAGAATGAGAATGAAATTGAATACTACAACATATAAGAGCAGCAGTATGGGAACATTTGCATGAACTTTGAGTTAGAAATTACATGAATTGTAGATACATTGTGATATCCAGACCATAACAATAAGAGTTCATTTGCTCACACCAGTAAAAATTTCTGAAAGATTCATCTGTTGAGGATAAATTCAGATGAGCCTTTAGGGTGAGTTCAGATGAGGTCCAGGTTTGATTTGATGAAGGATAATAAGAAAATTTGCAATATTAGGTAGTCAGATGTTGAGATGCATCTAGAAAGAATGGCAACACATGAAACTTGTTATGATTGTGAAAGCTAGAGCAAACAGCTGGTTCAGTATGTTCATGACGAGAATGGTATGAGTAGCCAAAAGTAGAGTGGCATCTCAATGACTCTTTCAATGTAGATAACACCCTGATATGCATGTTCTACAGAGCCATAGTGGAAAGTGTAATAGTTTTTTGTATTGCAGCCTGGGCTGGAAATGCACGAGAATAAGACAAATGTAAAATAGACAGATGGATTAAGAAAGTAAATAAACTTACGGGAGGTGAAAATGATCAAATCGAAGCCCTGTACCAACAGTCTTGTAAAGCCAAATTAAGTGCAGTTCTAAAAGACTATCCACCCCACCCACTCTTCAATCAAATGAAATTTTCGCAAAGAAGTGGGAGATTACTGTTCTTTAGAACAAATCGTGAAAGATACAGAAATTCGTTATTTTCCATCAGCCATACGGTTTTCCAGTTGCAACAGTCTCTCTTGAGTTGTTCAGTTTCCAGTACAGTCCATACATATCGTTATATATTTCACTCTGGTATGTGTCAACGGTTGTGTGGGTATGTGTGAAGGTGTGGTTGCGTGTGTGGTCAGGTAATGCGTATGACCTGAAATGAAATTTAATGTTGAATGTGAAATGTAATTTATTGTTGAATGTGTATCAACTGTGAACAGAATTTCCCTCGTGGACATTAGAGCTTAGCTTATCTTAGCTTAGCTTAGCTTAGCTTAGCTTAGCTTAATCAGTGTCTTCAAATCATTTGAATATAGTTGACTTTTTAAGAAATTTTTATTTATGTTGTCTGTCACTATGGTTGTAAGTTTCTGCATACTTCTGACAGCATTATATGTCTTGCAAGCAATTAACTCGAAACCAAATAATGGATTGCCTTGCAGTTGTTATGGTCATTAATAAGACAGGGCTTTACTACAAAACTGTTGACATCCAAGGGACTCCAGAGCTGCACAGTGCTCCTTAGCAGATTCTGTGAGATGCCATCAAATTTGGGGAAGTTCATGTTTCAACTGTCTGTTCAAGCTCATTTTGGACTATCCTTAGCCATCTTTGTCTGAAGACAAGTGCAGTGGGTGAAACTACATGAAACAGGATTTTTTTTATCAAAAATATAATTATTTTCGTGACACTGTTTTTCAGGTCAGGTACAAGGCTAACAGAACAGGAAGTGAAGCCCAGTTCAAAGTGGTAGAGGGTGCATCAAGTCTCAACACCACATTGACAGAGTTGCGCAAATTCATGGAATATTCTGTCCAAGTGCTGGGTTTCAGTCGCAAAGGAGATGGGGTTTTGAGTCCCGCGTTTACTGTAAGAACTGCAGGAGATGGTGAGTTGATGTGGTGTTTTTTTATAAAGGATATTTCGGCAGCCAGTTGTGAAAGATAAAGAAATTGATCATTTACTGTAGTCATATGCTAAGCACAGTATAAATCAAATAACTGTCAAGACCAGTATGACTCTGACTGTATTTTTTTCTGCAAAGGGATGAACTAGAGGTTATTTCAGTATGTGTGTGTCATATTGATGTGAGAAAATTGTAGGAACTTTTGGTCCTAAGTTGCATTTTGTGAGCTAATCATATTTGATTTTAGTCCATCTGTCTGCATAGAAGCTTTGTTGGTGGCGAAAAGACCATTGCAATCTTTACAGTTTTGAATTATATTTATACAAGCCATATGTTTTAGTTTTAATCACTGGACTGTTACTTTCTAAAGATTCCAGTACAAAGACTGGCATATAGAATCTCGTGATTTAGATCTGATAAAATCATCTAACTCATTCCCGGTGGCATATGAGAAAACTCATATCCTTACAGCCACCAGGCTATGAGAAAATTTGAATCACTGTGCCTCATTGCAACAATTTGTTGCGGCCCACTTTGTGATATAGTGCGAGGGGGGTGTGGCAGAAGGCAGCCCAGGTGAATGAGAATTCACAAGGGGACAGTTTAAGATGGAATGAATTATGCAGTTCCAAATTAGCTAGGAACATTTTCAGGGCATTGTCTAAGCTAAGTAAATTGGTTAAAGAGTTAGCACAATCACTGATTTACGCAGTATTTTTTAAAAACGATTTACATCCTCACAGTGCCTGGACCCCCTGTGATCATCTACTTCCCTCAAGTGACTGAGAACTCAGCCACAATGGTGTGGAATCCTCCTGATGAACCAAATGGCATCATCATAAAGTACAGGGTGTCATACTGGCAGAAGGATCAACCCTCAGTCGTGGAAGGGAGAGAGACTGAGGAACTGTGGTACAACGTCACTAACCTGACAGCAGAAACTTATTACGTCTTCTCTGTGGAAGCAAAAACTCAAGATGGCTGGGGTGAAAAAGCAACAGTGGATGTGTACACTATTTCTAACAGAGGTAAGAATTAGGTTGCTGTAAATAGCTAATGAAAGACCTGTTCTTGCTTTTGCAAATGTAGTGTGCTTGAAATATCTTTCCAAAGACTAATCAGGCATGTTGAATTTGCAACTTGTTGAAGTATACAATGCATTTTCACTGTTTTGGTCATTGTGTAGTCTGGATAGCAAGACAGAAAAGTTGTCTTGAATATGGTCAGTATGATCACATATTCTTACTTGACAGTGACTCCTCCTGAGACATACTAGCTTTCGAGATTGACATGTCATGTGCTAAAGTTGCAAATCAAGAATACTTTTACAGATATATCACAATATTGACTTCTTTTGTAAGATATCTTTCAGTGAAAATTATCATTAAGGGAATCACCCTGTATTTTTGATATGTCATCTATGGAGGCTGCTGTACTCCACAGACTTATTTTTTCAAACCTGGGCATGTTAAAGATATTGCTGCTTGCATTCAAAGTAACTGGTGATGAGGGTTTATGTACGTTGGTGGAATTTTGTTTACGCACTTTTCATTGATATAAATTATACCTCTTAATTTTTTTTATGTCTGTAATGCTTTATACACATTTCATACTACAGATCGACCAGATCCACCATATGGTTTGAGAATAGACAGTTCTGAAGTCCTTGCAAGATCTGTGACTATTGTCTGGACTGCAGGCAATGATAACTTTGGCCCTGTGCGTAATTTCACCATACAGTACCGAATGACAGATGGAATTTGGCAAACTGTGCCAGGCACCACCAAACCTCAGCCAACATCTTACACCGTAAGAGGGTGAGTAGAATACAGTTTCTGTTAAAGACTGCATCACCACCTAATGTATTCGGGACTAATATTTGGCTGTCTGTGAAGTAATATGTAAAAGCACAGGTGAAATGGAATAGTTTGACAGAATATTAATGTCCTCTACCATGTTGAGAAGCATCTCTTTCCCATCTCCTTATTGCATATTAATTGGTGGTAGGGCTTCATCTGTGACTGCATGTGATTTCTCATCTGGTAAGTCATTTACCCCTGTGAAATGAAATTGTGTACTATCATATGAAAGATTCCTGTTTCTCTAATTTTTTTATTTTTTTTATGCAATGACATTCTTGCCTCTGTCAAGCCACCTTGTCAACCATTTCTTTCCTTTGTTCCTAGAAACCAGACCAGACCATTGTGGTTGATAAACTCATGATCAGTGGACTATAAGTATTGAATATAAAATAATAAACTTTTTATGTTAGCAAGAGATAGGATCAATGTCATCTGTGCATACATAGATGCATGCATAGATGTTTTTTTTAAATTTTTTTTTTACTATTGTTGACTTAAAATGTGAAATGAAGATGTAAACCATGTTGAAGCTATGTTGTGGTCTAAGCTTTGACTGTTTATGTGATGAGAATAAAAAACTTTGCACATCTCCCTTGGTCTCTTTTACACTTATGGTTTCTCTTCATCATACTTACAGACTCCAGCCCAACACAAAATATTCCTTCAGAGTAGCGGCTGTAAATGACATAGGAATGAGTGACTTCAGTGCTGAATCAGGCGAAGTTCAGACCCTGCCAGACAGTAAGTTTTCATGCAAGTCTTGAGATTTGTTGTTGACCTTTTAAAAATATGGTCCAACAGTTTCAGATTTATAGCTTTTATTACCTCTGAAGACCAATCTCTTAATCTCTTTTTATGAGCAAGTTATGTCTTTTATAGTTAGATGCTTAAGAAGTTTTAAAATTCAGAATTGCTCTATAAAGTTATGCAATCATTAATGATTTGTATGTAGAGTTAGATGCTGTGGGTCTTTACAAATAATATACTTGTAGCTTAAATTAGCAGTGTTTACGCAAGCAGTGTCATATTTCAGTTATTATGTTCTTTGAAGTATCATTTTGTCAGAAAAAGAATTTATTCAGAATCAGTATCAGAAGCGACTGGCCAGCATACTTGTTGGTGAGACAGGCTGAAGAAAGAGTGCTGACATGCTGACATTTTTAACTAACAATTTTCATAGATACATTGTGATCCTTACATCAGCCAATTTTATAATTTGTTCCTTTTTTTTCAGAGCCAGATGGAGCTCCACAGAATGTAAAAATAGTAGCACTTACACGCACGTCCATCAAAATCACTTGGGAGGTAAGTACTTTTAATTTGCATCTATGTTATAACTGTTAATGTTTTTTTTTTGTAAAAATTGAACTTCTTTTTATTCAGTGGAAGCAGTCAAAAAATGTTGAAGACATATTTGATAATGCTGAAGGGCCTAGAGTTAGCTCTTGCGGGCACATATAGCCAACATAGTGAGCATCACATGTTTTGCCTATGGGCAGTACATTTGGTTGCTGTTGTTTCTTTGTCAACTCATTAATATCAGTTAAGCTATATTGATGGCACAGATGTGCCAGTTTCACATCCAACATTTATGTCTTTTTAAAGCCACCAAAAGTGAGCATGTGGAACAGTGATTTCCTATTGGGGTACTATGTACGATACAAACGAGAAGTGGAGGATGATGCATGGCAGTATCAGTATGCAGATGGAATAGAAATGGTGGTGCCAAACCTGACACCTGGTCAGAAGTATACAGCGAATGTCCAGGCATACAATTACCTGGGTGGAGGGCCATGGAGCCAAGCGGCCTTCGCGTATCTGGAAATTGGTATATACTATATAACAGGAGATTCCTGCATGTTGATGTGATGGACGTAACCAGTAGCTCCACGTCATTGTTGTGGCTTGGCTTTGGAGTGTTTAGGTTTATTTCACTGTGTTCTTTTTAAGTTTTTTATGCCATTCAGTTTTCTGAAACTTTCAGCATTTTCATTTTTTTTTGTCTTTTTGTAGACATTGCCCTTTTCATTGTTCACCCTTGTACATATCCTGAGGTTTGCCATGTGCTGATTAGTAGTGTGATCTCCTGAGATATTTCATATGTTTCATTTCACTAACTAGTGTCAATGAAAGTCTGATGAGAAGAACTGAGACAAATGTTATAATACAGAATTTTGAATTGGATAATTCACTCTGTATGTGACCAAAAATCCAAAACTTTTATTTTTTGCATGTTAAGATAATCAGTACATGTCATCATTCTTTGTTTTCTGAATCTTGATATAACATCAAAATTCCAACCATTCACTGAACTGTCATCAAATTGAATGGAAGTTTTCCCTCTTCCCCTCCCCTC
>JAWQUT010000025.1:1219067-1266605 GCA_033807755.1 Ellobium chinense | reverse complement strand
CACAGACATTAGTGATGTGATTAAAGGATGTAAATATTTTATTTTGGTATTTGTCCGTAGTGCACCCTCATTAGTATTTTGCTGTTTCTAGGACTCCAGCCTTTGTTTCTTGTAGTAGTTGTCATGGTATTAGTAGGGGGTAATTTCGTAGTAATTGATATTACTTCTATCTAGTCTTGGTAATTTTCAGATAGATTTTCATCGTAGACCATAAACACATTCCCAAACAGTTGCACCAGCCCTGATTTCATTGTCCCACCTCTGAAATTCCGCCACCTCCCACCAACCACTTTAAATAATATGCACTTAATCACATCACACCACTGTACCAATACTTCATCATCCTTGTCTAGCCACCACCCGAGTCCACATGGAATGGGGTCCTTGTGAGTGATATCATTCAGTTCCGAGAAGAAGGAGCAGAGGCATTCCGAGAAGAGACTGTCCCTTATGGCCGGTTTAGTGCCACCATGCAGCAGCTGACTATAGGTGTGAAATATGAATTTCAAATCCTGACCATGAACACAGTAGGGCGTGGTCCTCCAAGCATACTTCAAGTTTTCCTAGTCGGTGACATCGGTAAGAGTATTAAATCATATAAATATGCATTAATGAAAAACTACTAACATTATTTATCTTACAAAAAAGTTAATTCTTTATCTTGAGAATATTACTGAGCATGGATATCATTTGCCTAGTATGACTTATTTATAGTTAAGCCAGGGCAATGAGAATCCTCGCTGTTAGGTGACACATGAAGTGGTGTTCCCTTTGAGGTAAACTGCATGATAACTTATAGCCCAGAATATTAGCCTGCTAGTGAGGTTTTATCTTGAAGGGAAAGGACTTTATAATCTTCTCCACATTCTGGTCTTAATATAATAGAGTTGTTTTATCCCCTTTTTCACTGCATGTTCCTCTTCCCTTACTCAGTGATAACAACATTATCGTCCACGTTTATGGCTCAGTGTAAATCCCCTATTTTGATTTAGAAACTCACAAACTTGAATTTCAGGCCATTGGGCTCAGAGTTGAGTTTGTGAGATATTCAAGCACAGAGATACATAGACCACTGAAAAATAAAATTGAGCTTGTGACTGGATCTTTTGCAATGAGTAGGCAAGGAATTAAAGTATATGAGGTTCAAGGTTGTGAAGTTTTACAATACTGTCACAGATGTTGATTCATGTATATAATGTTAATCAGGATGACAGAAAATGGATATTGTTAGCCCTAGGAGGTCAGGATTTGAAGGGTTAAATGAAACGTCTCCATTAGCATGGAATTTTGTATTTTGCAATATTATAGTGTTGCATTTGTCACTTTCAGGCTATTCTAAACATTGTTTCAGCTTGGGACTTACAAACATATTTTCTTGCAAAGTATGATAGCTGTTTCATAAGCCCTTTCACAGTTCTTGTTAGCTTTCAGACTGGGGGAGCCTGACCCTGTAGGTGACACTGTTATCATGTTGTGCAGAGGCAATGTGGTTGGTACTAATATGACTTTGATCTCAAGAGATAATTAAGATACTTTCAGATCCACATCAATAGCAGTCTCAACTACAGCAGCACCATCAAATCTGTTTTTTGTCATCTGTTTTAGCTGTAGCAACAATTATCAAGCTGTACTATTGTCAGTTGTTTTTTTTTTATATCCTTTGCGCTTTTATTGTGGTCAACTTCCTTTAACACATTCACATCAATCACCATACTCATATACATCAAGGGTCATCGTTATTGTGGTGTAGACAGAACAGTAGCCACTTAAATCCATTTGTATTTGAAGAATCCTCCTTTAAAAAGTACTGTTGTATTTCAGTACATCTGACTCTCTAGTATTATGGTAGAGTTTGCAGGTTTTCTTGAATGTTCCGTGTTATTCCTAAGAATATAGACTTTAGAGCTATTTTATCGACCATGCTTGATGGGTCAAGTGAAGTCTCAGATATTTCAATATTGGCTAAGGAAATGTGAGTGTAATCTATAAAAAAAGTAATAATGTGAAGTCGTGTGAGTGGGCATTAGCCTGGATATGAGACTTATTAACCACATTATTATTATTATTAATTTTCTGTGCATTTCAGCTATAAGGGGATTCCTTTCTTTCTTTATTGTTGTTGTTAGTTGTCCGTAGTGCACCCTCTTTAGTATTCCATTAGACAAGCAATGTGAGGTTGATGTATTCAAATTAGTGTTGTTGTGGTTTGATGGATGTGGAAGCAGAGCTGCTTAATGACAGTTTTTTCATGCTCATTCTTAGTCACAATTAACTGGAACTAATTTGTGTTTCTGAATGTGGCCTTTGTCTTCATCTTTAAGGTCATGTCGGATAATTAAGCTTTTCTTTATTGGAACTTTTGTACATGCTCTGAATATTTCCCATCTTATAACTTGTTATTGGTAATGTTGTTTATGTGTAGGTTTTAAATGTTCAGGTTTCTGAAATATAACATCATTGACAAAGAAAGAACAAAACTTTAAATACTTAAGTAAATAAGTATGGTAGCTTACTTAAACTTATATCTTTATTGATAGAAACCTGGCATGGTATCTTAAGCCACAGCATATCACTTTGATTTCTATAGTTTAACAGTGGCATAGATTTGATATGTAAAAAGGGCAGTTTTCATGTGTAAATATTGTTTATCTAACATTTACCCCAGCCTTTCATTTACCTTTGTTCAGCTCCATTTGACCCTCCAATGGATGTCAAAGTTGTGAATAAAAGTTCAACAGCTCTTGAAATGACATGGCGCCCACCAGCACCAGACACAACTAATGGGGAACTGATTGGCTATAAGGTACAGTTTCATAAAAATATTTGGTAGAGAATGCCCTGGTAACAGTGGATAGTGTATGATATGCACGCTTGAGCAGGCTGTCTCATTTTTTTTAATGTGGTGCTTGAAGGACCTTGTATGTAGTACAAACTATCAAATGCCATATAACAATACAACTATTAAATGCCAAATAAGAATATGACTATTAAACATATATTGTATGTATTCCAAGATTTACACAAATGCAAGGACTTATGTTTATGTAAAATTTATGTCATTTAAGCATACATTTTATGTTATGCAAAAGTCTTCAAAAGAATAATCTCATAATATTATGTAAAGGCCATATGAGAAAACATCTTATACAACACAACAGTTATATAAGAACAAGTAAATTTCAAGGCTGGCATTAAGACACATGCCAGAGACTCTCTCACCTAGTACTTGGTTTATGGTTAGGAGCAGAGTCAAGAGATAAAAGCACTCTTTATAAAATCTCTAGACATTATTTTTACCCAAGAACTCTTCTTATACATGTGCACTTTCTTTCCTAATCTTGCCCCCAATCCTAAACAAAGCATAAGGTGGGAGTGTCCTGGGATATTGCCCCAACATCGTATTTTGACTCAGCTGATGTGATGAAATTCAGCACTTATGCTAGAGCTCTTTATCTAGTATAAGGACCCATATGAATTCAGGGAATTTAGGAAATATTTTAGTGAAGGTAATTCTTTGACTTGTAATTGTAAATCTTGACCATTCTAGCTTATTGGTTTTTGAGCTCACTTATAATTCTATGAACACAGGTGCACTCCCTAGTAGGCAACCAAAATCTTTCCAGATTTCTCAGAGCCAGCAATGGTTTGCTTTTCCCTCAACATTCATACTCCTACCAATCCAGCGAATCCATATTGTTTTACACTTAATCTCTTCATGGGCTGACACTCGTTTATTTCTATTCTAGGTACTCTACTGGCAGTCACCTGATGAAACATGTGTGGAGACCAACCCAATCCAGAGATCCATCACGGAGCTCAGCATTTTACTCAACAACCTAAAGCCCTATACTATCTACTGCTGCACAGTGCAAGCTGTGAACATTGCAGGAGAAGGGCCGAAAAGTGTGGCCTTGGCAAAGCAAACATCTGAAGATTGTGAGTAATCAAATTTTTCTTTTGAGGTGTCCTCAAAGCAGACATTTATTCTGTACCTCTTTACTTCTCATGAACTGAACATTTCATGAATTCAGGTTGATGAACTGGTGCTCAGAGTCAAACTTTGTGAGTTCCACTGCATTATGTGTTTTCATAATTTTATATTTTGTGATATATTTTAGACCCCGGCCCACCTGTAAATGTGAGATTTGACAACATCACTCTAACTGAGCTGACCATACTCTGGAATGCCCCTCTTGTGCCCAATGGAAGGATTACCAACTATACTTTGCAGTATCATGTTTCTATTGATGATCGTAAGTTTTTGTTTGTAAGACTTGAGTGCAGATGTCTTAAGTTATATTGATCAGTTTTTCATTTATTTCCTCCACTTCTTGTTTGCCATAAGATTCCTCTCTAAACTGATATCTTACATCATTGGCGAAGATTTCATGTTTCTTTATTGTGTTTATATAGTATATCTGTTTGTTCTTGAAATGTGAAAATAGGATCTTAGACTCGATATGTGTACATTTAAAAAAAATATTTTACGGTTGGTTTTTCTGTGGCTCTTTTGCAGTTAGGTAAGTGTTCTGCTATACTGAAGGCACAAGTCTTAGTAAGGAATTTCCATACTTAATCAATTCTTATGTTACATCATGATCCTCAAGTGCTGATATCACCAAATTTCTCTGATCTTATTAGCCTGTAAGTGGGTTTGTTAAAGCTGGGGTTGTACAGTACTTCAGCATGGTTGCAGCTATTTTGCATGCCTGTACATCAAGACATTTCATGACGTAGGAAATAAGACATATGAGTATATTGGATACAACACAAGAATGCTATTTTCTGGACATATATGTACACACAAATGCTATTTGGACCAAAACATTAGGATATAACAATGTACATGTATGTCAAATGTAATGCAAAGGTTAAAGTGATCTTTGATTTGCTTATGTGCTAACCTGAATTGGGCAGATGAAAGCTCATGTCTTTGGGGAGTTTTATGAGGGATATTTAAGTTCATGTAGCAGCATGTCTTTTTGTCTTCACTGTTTCCTCTGAGCAATCTGTCATCTTTAATGTTGCATGAAACAGTGGTAGAAACTTAATTTTTGCTGCTGTGGCATGGCAGTCAAGTTTGTGACAGAACATCATTTCATTACAGAGAAAACTGAGGTTTTCACTCGTATAATATCTGGAGAAGAAAGGCAACTACTTATAAGTGATCTACTGGAGAACCAGCGATACAGTTTCACACTGGCTGCTATGAACAGCATAGGCAAGGGTAATTTGACTCAAGTCAGCATTGTCACTGGGCCACAACCAGGTAATGTCTCTGCGTTTCTTAGTACAGTCGACTGCGCTAATCGCCCTTCCTCGGGATCACGGAAAAAGTGCGTGATTAAGCGGAGAAGGTAATTTCAGCCATATTTTTGGTAATGGGGTTAAATATCTTTGATGTCGTGGTTGGATGTCGTGCATTGATGCCTTCTCGTCGCCAGACTCAGGACAGACTCAAGTTTGACGGTGTTGTAGCGCACAAAATATTTGATCTCCGCGGTCTCTCCCATTGGCCACCTTGCAGTAGCTCAGTAGACAATAAGGAGTAGGATGGCAGGGTTGGGATCAACTGTTCATCCACATGACATGTTCTCTGATCTAGCCAAAATCCACCAGACAGATGCAATACGATGTTTACATTCTTGCCTCGCCAAGACGAAAGGGGTGGGGGGGAGAAGACTATATGACATTCGATGCATCAGCATTATTGGACGGGCGATGGCGGTGATGCATAGCTTGAGACAAAAGGGGACAAGGGGAGGGGGAGGTGGGGAGGAAAGGCTTATCACACCTATTTCGGCATGGAGCTGTCACTCAGTCAACTGGTCTGACGTCTGTCGTGCAGTTAAACCGTCTGTGTACATATTTGTTTGTCATCTGTAATCCTTCAACCGCTGATCTTTGAATTCATGGGCGCTGAAGAGTGGTTGATTATCAGGAGTGAGAGGCAATTATCCGGTGACTTTTATATAGAAAAAAATTTGATTTCCTGGGAAATGAGGTGATTAAGCGGAAAAGGCGATTAAGTGGAGGGCGATTTAGCGGAGTTGACTGTATTTGAGAAAAGTAAACATGCTGAAATAAGATGAAAATACCAGACTGGGAGAAATATGTCATGGTGACAATTCCTAATGTATTACTCTTATTGGTATTAATAACACTAAAAGCAACAGTTTTATACGCTGACAGGTTTTTTAGATAAACTTCATAGCTGAAGGGATAAGTCACATTGATCAGCCAAACTGCTTTGTACTGGCAATATTTTATTTTGATTCTCCTCTAAGAGTGTTAGAACATCACGGGAGAAAGTCAGTGTGCACATCAATGTTTGCTAGGCTTACTCTATTGTGCTTCAAATTATTAAAAGATGTGTGAAGCTACCATGAGACTGTTTGTAAGCAGAATGTATTTGGTCCACTGTGTGGGCTGATGTGCCCTGATTTTAATCAGCTGTGTGCATCTTTGTAAACATACAAGATTGCATCTACTTATGCTGTATATTAGTCACTAAGTCAACTGAGGAAGACTTTTTGTATTTGAAGGTAGAAAAATGCTATTTTTCTTCAAACTTACAACCAAAAACAAATAAATTCTTGCCATTGAAATTCTTTGCCATCTGTCATAAATTTTGTATGTTCCTAAATTGTTCATATGAAATTCAAGAAATTTTACAATTTCCAACACTGTTTTAATGTGTGTGCTAGCCTTGCATTTTCATTCCTGGGATACTAATGATAACAGATCTTTTCATTTTTAGGGTCTCCAGATGCTCCCATGCAGCCAGTGATTGAACGTAAGCAGGCATACATTTACCTTACCTGGATAAATGGTGGACCTGGCAACTCACCCATCCGAGAGTATAAAATATACTATCAGGAAGAAGGTGCGAACAAACAGTAATCAAAATTGAATTGATTCTACTTCAGATAAGGATGGTCCTTGTGGAGATTCAAAGAACCTAAGTTATTCTAAAATTGTTACATGAGGAGTAGTATTTTGGCATTCTGGGCCGTTAAAAAATGACATAGTTTAATCAACACTACCTTACCAGTTTAGACAATTTTTAAAAAAAAAATTTTAATGTGCTCATCCTTTTCTTTGGGTCCTTTGTTTCAAAACATTATGCATGAGGGAGTAATGGCTAAGCCATTTTACTAGGGGATACCGTGCGCTCAGGCTAGACTGGCTAACTTGACTTGTGCGCCGCTTTCTCTGACTTCACACACCAATTACTCAATGACCGCTCGGCCTATCTGCATAAATTTAGCATCAATGAAAAGCTCAGTCTTTCCCCGTCAGTTTCATATCAAGAACATTACATCTCAATGCGTAAAACATCGTAATAACCCTGATTGACCAAGGGGTAGGCGCCGCTGTGTCTGCCTCGCCACGCACGCGAAAACATGCTTGAGTGTGCTGTGTTACGTATGGTGGCATTGTTTGAATGAAATTTTCATTAAACTCATTATTGGTTCCCAGAACCACGTGACTTAGAGAGATGAATGGACAGAGATCATGTGGCAGTTTCCTTTAAGTTTCTATGTTGTCTCTGAGAAAAGTTACGGCGTTTTAAAGTTTTTGAAGTGATTTTTTACTGTCATTAGGAATCAATTGCGCCGATGAGGACAGTGAAATATAAAGTTTATCCATTTTCCTCAGTGATACTAATTTCATTGATAAGATTGCATAATGTTTTGTATGAGAAAACTTTTTTCCAACTCATGGTTGGTCTGATTTCGCTGGTCAGCTCTTGCCATGTTCCCTTCTCCGTAGTTCAAGGGCAGATCAACTCGCGTTCATTGTAGCGTGTCAAATGTACACAAAGCGAAGCAGTGAAACACAGGGATGTTTATTTGCTGAATGCATTTGATATTTGCATTAATTATGCCAAGAATGACTTTGAAACTTTGATATATGTAATATTAATGAAACACACTTAAAAAAAAATATACGTTAGTAGACCCAGAACTTGCGGCCCCATTCTGGCTCACCTGGCGGTGCACAGTCAACGGGGTCTGGCCACAATACAGTTGACTACAAGATGGGGAGGCGGGGGTGGAAGCAAGGGTTTTGGTTGTTTTTCTGAGAGCATTGTTACTTTTTGTGGTTACAGACTGATGATATTTAATATATTATGGGATATCAGCTTTGAGAG
Source organism: Ellobium chinense (assembly GCA_033807755.1). Classification (NCBI taxonomy): domain Eukaryota; kingdom Metazoa; phylum Mollusca; class Gastropoda; order Ellobiida; family Ellobiidae; genus Ellobium; species Ellobium chinense. Next base: position 1,258,447 of record JAWQUT010000025.1, on the reverse strand, counting down.
CACCAGATTAATACGTTTAGTTCAGATCTGAGGCTCACAATAACCATCTGATTTACAAACTTTTTTTTTCATTATTCTCAGCTGAATGAGCTCTATCTGTTTATCTATATTAATAAAACGCTTCAGCCAAATTTGTGTCACAGATTTCTTGAGAACTACCTGACGTAAAAACATGCGGTTTTCACCTAAATTCGTAGAAAAATTCACCGATGTGTATAGTTACCTTCGGAGATTATATTTCGTTGCTATACACATTCTTTTTTTTTGCACCCTTTCTAAAAAAAAAGAATGTGGATAGCAACGAAATATAATCTCCGATAGATCTTTTAAATCCGCCCGATTCGCCAATCGTCAGCAAAGCCGGTCATACTTTTAACAACCAACGCCGTGAAATGTTTACATCCGCTCCCCGATGTTGAAACCGAGCATTTGTCTCGGATGCTGGGCCGAGAATATGTACGTAGTAGAGTTGATCACCAGAGTGAATATAATCATCGTTAAGAAAAGGAGCAGAATCAATACAATGAACATGACTTTGACCGTGTGAACCACCAGTGTGACTACTGGTGCTTTCCGATAGAAAGATGCATGTCCTAAGCTTGGCTTACCAACAGCCAAGAGATGCTTCCTCCCATGCACATTGTTGGGGTTTATGGTTGGTCCTTTTTCTTTACAATTGGTGAGCAGCGATGTTCCTGATTGTCTCTGAAATATGTAGAAAATTGATTTTCCCATATCCAAATAACCTGTTCCATTTTTTAAATGGACGTTTATGCTCATGACATCACTACTATTGTGGTATCTGCAGCCAGATTGGTGTTTTGGTGCCAAATTCCTCAAATATGGCGGGTTTTTAGAGAGGATGGCGATGAGAAAGTTAATTTTTTAGCGTTTTTTGGTTTTTCAGTTTAACTGATATGTTTACACATAATGACGAGCGAGAGCACAAAAATCACAAAAGGAGGACCGGTGTTCGTGTTGTAGATATGTAGTTTGGTCGTTTGCATTGCACGGTAATGCCGCAAATTTGCGGGTACTTTGACTAGTCTTCATATAAGACTTCTGTGATCACGTTAAATTTTTTGACAGTACCCCCTAATTTATTGAAGTGTTTGAACGCAATCTCAGTATTATTGAGTCACCAACATAACTGGAAGAAAGGGAAGAAATATTTCATCCACACCTCAGAATTTCTTTTCAGTTTTGCTGCTGGGAAGCTTATGTTTGAAGATCTCTTTCCTCAGTGCCCTTATATGCGGTTAAGTTCGCATGAAATGTTGACTAGTCAGGTGTTCCTCTTAGCTCTTTCTCATTTAAACACATTATTGAGCACAAGCTTGAAATATAGATCTTTATCCAACTACAGATGATGATGATAATAAATGGACATTCATTTTGGGAGTGGACCACCCAGAACCCTCTGCTCAGATTAGCCTGAGTGATCTGAAGCCAAGTTCTGGGTACCTCTTCACAGTCAGGGCCATCAATTCTCATGGCATCAGCCCAGCCAGTCCACCCTCAGCGTTGTACATGACACCCAACTCATGTAAGTTCTTGTCTTCAGTTTTATGTCCAAAAAAAATGTCTTAATAAGGAGGAAATTAGGTATGTAATACCTCTTGTCCCCCCACTCCCTTTCTTGATCATGTAAGCTGTAGTCTTCACATATTGTGTTGTTTGCTCTCAATACAATATTCAGAGGGGGAAAAAATGTCATTATGTTGTCTTGCACTGCCTCATCACCCCTATCCAAGTCTTGCCTTGTATGGCCCCCACACAAATGTAGCTGTCTCTTATGGGTGTAATTTTCTGAGATTGGAGCAACACATGTAAGCTGCAAGCATTTGCTTTTCTCATCCCCTACAGTTGCATAGAACAGGGGCACAAATCTGAAGTGAAAGGAAGCCCTCTGAGCCACAGCTGGGGCATCCTGTGCCATGGAATAATTTAGATAGTTATGGGTTTGAACTCAAGATTTAAAGGCCATGGTTTGAGTCTCAACTATGATTATGTTATGAGTGCCCTGGGGAAAGCATTTCATTTACCTTTGCATCAGCCCACCCATTTGTAAAATGGGTGCCTGGCAAAGGGCAATGAAAGATATTTTCGGAAAGCTAGTTACCAATGCCAGTAAATTAGCAGTGGCATTGTAGACTTCAGGAGGAGATAAAGTCGTAGAATGATCAGGTCTTCAGGGGATTGCATGAAGTCGTATGAATGGATGCTAGTTTGGACATAAAACCTTTTTAACTATATTATTAATTGTTATTTTCAGTGCTAGTGAAGCAGTCAAGCCCCTTCCACACTCAGTGGTGGTTCCTGGTGATAGTTGCTCTCATTGGTGTAGTTATCATTCTGCTACTCATCACCTTGTTATGTTACGTGGAGAAACGCAGAAATAAAGACAGTAAGTATTCCTCTTTCAAGGATAATCAACAAAATCATGACAGTTCTCCCCACCTAGGATCATGAGCTAGATGTTGCCCTGTTCTTTTACAGGGACAGGAAATAAGAGGCAGAAGTATTTGTTTCAAGAGGGTTGCAGTTCATTCTCTCAGGGTCTACTGTTGTTTTGCTGTTTGCATTAGAGAACCTGCTATCTGTTACTTTATGGTGCAAATTCATTTGTGACAGCTGCATGTTAAATTATATTTTCATTATGGTATTTCTTAATGTTCACATAAACCTTAGTCTGCATGCATGTTTAGTAATCTTCTGTCCTCAGTCTCTATTCCACAAGCTATTTCACAATGAATATGGTCGTTGAAGCCAGTACCATGTTGAAAACATAATCTCTCTAGTGATCATTAGTATTTTATTAGTTACAATTACCAAGAAGTGAGTTTCAGTAGTAATGTTACACTTGCTATTAGGATATTATCTTTAAGGCATTAACAAAGAATATATTTTGTTCCTTACAGAAGAAATGAAGCGTTCAACCACCAGCACCACTGTGATGTCAGCAACCCCAGAGCCAGAGGAGGGCGGGTTCCCTTCTCTGGAGCTCAGACAGTCTAGAAGAAGTGTTGGAAGAAATGGCAAAGTTCAAAATAATATTTATGCAAGGTGAACACATTGTCTTTGTTTTTCCATTCCTTCCCATCTAAACCTAAATTCAGATAGCATTCAGAGAGGACTTTCTCATTAAAAAGTTTCACTTTTATATTCTTAGGCCTCTTTAGTAGAGAGGCAAATAGATGTTAATATCAAGATGTTAATCATAACTGATAGGCTATCAGTAGGTTACTGATCCAGTTTTGGCCATTTTTATCTTTCTCTGAAAAAAAATAAGGTAAATTTTATTGTTAATTCCTTCATGTATAAATCTGGGTCTACAGATTTGTCCAAGCTGGAATTTATGTATTTTGCCCAATCCCAGAAAAACCCCTGAAGTGCTTCTAGCTGGATAAACATTTTATGCTTCAAAAAAGAGTCATATGTATCTTCTACCTTCCTTGGCATGAGTCGTTGTCTCACACTTAAAGAATATTTTTCTACAGGTCCCCTCCACGACCCAGCCCAGCAAGTGTTACATATTCAGAAGGATTGGCATTGCCAGTGGTAGGGGCTGTTGGAGGGGCAGTTGGTGGAGCAGCAAAACCACCAATGTCGGATGATGCAAGTTCTGTGTTGTCAGAAAAACCTTCCAATCTTGGGGATTCTTCTGATGAAATAGTAAGTTACCAGCTACAAATGTTTCCCATTGGGAACAGGTGTTTCAAGTGAACACTTGCATACCATAGAACTTTAGGGGAGTAAAACTGAGAATAACCATATGACTTGCATATAAGACAGGAAAACCATGCCATCATGAAGTCGGCACTGCTAAGGTTAACTATTTCTAAAATGCAATCGACATACCTATAGAGATATGACATGAATCAGATATATTTCTGCTGGGCCTGTTGTTTAATATTCCATTAAAAAACTGAAAATTTGGTCCAGACAAACAAAATGAACCAAAATTTAAGTGAATTTCTTCGCCCTCTAGATGACATAGATTTGGAAGTGTTTTATTGTCATACGTGCTTTAGCATTAGCTTAGCCTACAGAATAAAAAATCTACAGAAGTATCGAAAACTATTTCCAGGTGTTTTCATTTGCCATTTCCTGAAACTTGATTTGACCACAAAAATGATTATGTTGAAAGCATTTTTATCCTCACTTCCACTGTGGTGCAATAGTGTACAGATTTGCTCATGTTGGTCTATTCTGTAAATATATGTAAATACTAGAATACTAAGCCATGAGCCAGATTATTCAATTCAGGTATGAGTTGCATGATAATCAGTGAACTTAAGGACAAAACAGCTGTAACAGAATTCTTATAGTTCCGTTCATTCCAGCCTTTCTGAGGAAGAGTGATGCAATTTGTGAGTTCAGATTTAGGTTTCCTGCTGACATGATTGTTTCAAATCATAGAGACATTTTTCTGTTGTAAGGAAAATTACCTAATTCTGAATATTGAACCACCTCTTCCTTTGGATATCTTAATTAGATTGTGATTACATTGGCTAGTCAACAAACACTGCCACCACTGACTGAAGCTTAACAATGTAGTTGGCATGACTGCATGAGGTGGTAATTTCTTGGACATCAAATCTAAGTTTTGTCCTTTCTATAGATTTTTACCAAGTGCTTTAGCCTGAGTTGAATGATACTTTTTTAAAATTTGCGATTCTCTTTTACAGTCAAGTGATGAGAGTGATGACAGCACAAACTCCATTGCCAAGGCACCAGTTCCAGCTTCACCACCTCCTCCAGCTTTCAGCAGCCACTTCAACAGGAGTGGCAAGTACAACAGAAGCAGCAGCAACAATAACAGCAGCGGTGCTGGTGCCAGCAGCAGCAGCAATCAGCCAGGCAATCAGAATCAAAATTCATCCTGGCGGTTTCAAAGTCCACACAATGCATATACATACACTGACAGTGAGGCAGAGAGCAGCCACTATGCTTTCAGTCTTAATAATGGAAATATTGTTGTGAATAATGTGGCAGGAGCCAGGACTCCCTTGTCAGGATTCTCTTCATTTGTATGATACTTGCTCCACTGTGTTAATACAAACTCTGTTAAGTTAATATTGTTGCATAGCTTCTCAGCATTTTAACAAAGGCAAGTCTTGCCAAGGCTTATCTCCTGATAACCCAGTGCATACATACCTCATCCTTCATCTCATGAGCTTCGGAATGGCTAGAAATAGCCAGGATCTGCTTTTTCTTCCAAAACACCACATACAGTTAAAGTGGTGAAAAATGTGGCATATGACTGCTTTCAGTATGTGACTAGAATGATGAATTGGGATGAACAGTTTACAGATTGAATAGAGCAAACTGCAGATTTGAAATGAACCAGTTTTGTTTATGTGAAGTGTGTTTAATATGTGAAGTGTGTTTACACAGTGCGCATGTCATGGGTTATTATGAAATCCTGCAGTCTGTGACCAAGACAATCGTACCTTAAATGCTCAGCATCTGATTCACGGTTCCAGTGATGCCTATAGCCAAGCAATCTATTGCTCCCTGTACCAAGAAAACTACAGGGAACAGCTATGCGGGTCAATCATGGACCTCACTGCTACCAACTGACTTGTATAATGTAATTTACTGTTCAGCAGTGAAGAATGATAACTTTGGAATTTTTGTGAAGATTTGTGAGTACAAATCACTGCCTGGAAATACTACTGTCCTAAGCCCTTAAAATCATCTATGGATTTACGACAGTATTAATCCCAGGTGGGGAAATGTCAGTTTATCACCTTTGCTTCCAGAACAGTGCAAAACTTTGGATGATTACAGCTGAGGGACTTATGCTCACCCCACAATTATGACTCAAGTGCAACTTATGATTATACTGTTTTTGACAGGAGTACATTTGAAGGTATAAATTTGAAGAGGATCAAACAAAGGAGGAAGTGTCAGTTTCATTAAATTTCCAGACATTAGGAAATGTTGTGTGTTTTCTCATGAAATGTCAGATTAGATCTAAATTTCTATGATGTGAACTAGTTCTCAAGAAATGGCATGTCCAAATGTGAATATGAATAAAACTGAACTGAAAGACATTCTGGGCTTAGGCTGAGCTTGAGTCATATTTGTGACCCCTCATGTCAAAATATGTTGCTCCATAGATCAGTAAATTACCATTGGCATAGTTCAGTTAGTTTGATGATCTTCAAGACGTTTGTGTCTGACAGGGGTGATTATCCTGGCATTAAATGACTCCTGGATCTCATGAGTAGCACCTCATTGTGGCTTGGAGGGTCACACACATATATATGCAATGCAAGTACATGTATTTGTGATTTTCAGTGATTGTGGATCTCAGGAACCTCTTTTGTGGAATATAAACACCCAGGGCCTGATAGGTAACGAATCATTATAAAAATTGTAATGGGATCATTGTACGTTTTATGAATGGAAAAAATATCATTGTTGATTTTTGTCACAACTCCCAGCGTATTGGTAGCATCTAAATATATAAAATAACCATATAAAATTGTCTGAGATATTTGATAATATTTATGGATGATACATTGAGTTTGCTTATGCAACAATTGAAAACAACACGTTTGTGAGAGCACTACAGCTTTGCTGTGTGTTATGTTTAAATTATGAACTTTTGGGCACAATGATCATGAAACATATCCACAGCCTCTTTGGCTGTTCTGAAATTATTCTGCCCTGAGGCTTGTAATAATGACATTGAAACACAATTATATTTATGAACCAGTGATTTTATTGATGTTCATCATTACCATATGAGCATGCAGCATAAACTAATTTCAAGGCTGCATATGGCTGGCCCAAAGTATTTTCATGCTAAAAGATGACAGCAGCTATATATGTTATTAACAGTTTCTCATGTGTTTAACATCACTGTATACTTACTACAATCCCGGTCCTCATAACCTACGCATGGGGAAGCACCATCATAGTACTAATTTCGTCCCACTAGCACCATAGCATACAATACTTTTCTCAAGATGATTGCATTGTTGCAATTTGCATGACAGAGTCCTAGGTGAACTTGGGCATAGGAATTTCTTTATATTTTAGAAACCCAATCTAATGCCTAGACCTTAATGGACAGTCTTGGTGATAAAATTATGCTCTTTGTAGAACACGGTATTTTACACTGTGAGCTCAAAATATCAAACTTGTTTTAGAATAGTGTGTGCTTTTTTAAAATATTTTTTTAAATTGAGGGATCACTTGTCCTCTAAACTCTCTTTGAGTCTTTGCATTGCTGACACTTTAGTATGGCTTAGAGGAACAAATTTATCTTTAGTAAGTTTACATAGAATGCAGGGTCTGATAGTTAAACTGTGATGTTGAACAGTCATTTTTTTTAGTGACTTTGCATGTTGTAGTTCCCATGACTTTATTTACAAGTTTAGTTCAGGTTGACATAGCTTTCTGTTTGGTGCAAGTTTTGAGCTCATATATGTTTTGCTTATGTATTTTGCTTGAAATGTATATTTATGGTAGGACTTTCCACAGGGTTTATGTTGTTTTTCAAATGTTTCAAATGAACAAATTCTAGCCATCATGCACATTCGAACAGCTACAGTGGTATTCAGTCCCTGTCCATGGCCCAACAAATCAGTCCGCGTTATTCTGAAGTTGTAGACTTTTTCTGATCAAAGCTGTAATGTCCCTCTTATGCTATCATTTAGCAGACTGTAAATTTAAGCAAACATAAAGAAGAAAGATCATATTTCCAACAGCATCCCACACAAGTCCCTTCCCCTATCCCCAACAATTTCTGATGAGGATAGGATTAGCCCATTTATTTTGGATAGGGACAGTTTTTGTATTTGTATAATTTGTCTTTTTCAATCAGTCACATGTTCTTTTTTGAGGTACAGTAAACCATATCTAAAACCCTCCTAATTGGCGGTGTTTTCCTGATTTGCCCCAAAATTTCATGGTTTCTATTCAAGACAAGACCCAGCTTCTCTGCTGTTGATTTAAAGTGGCTTGTAACTATTTGACTCATACTAATACCTACTGACAGACCAACCAACCACCAAACAATGGCGGAGATAACAATTAAGTCCTAGCTTTGTTAAGTTTATGTCACTTTTCTTTCCTTTCTTGCCATAAATATCATATACAGTAGAACCTCGATATAATGTATAGCAGTGTGCATGTGTTATTTATACTTAGTATTGCGGTATGCATAGTAACAAGATTCATTACTTTAAGCAAAAAATGCCCAGAATGAAATCTGTTTTTAGGATTATTTGTTGCCCAACGATAAAAACATATTACCAGCAAAGTATGCATATGTGTTAGTATTCACAAGCTAATATAGTGATGATCATTATTATGAATATGGTGATGTATTTGGTATGTCCCTATGGTAACCAATCCCGTCAAGCTAAGTGGAAATTAGGACTGATCAACCCTCGACATATGCGAGTGGCACCAAATCGCATATTTTATAATCACATACTATCCCCAGTCTGCCTATATGCTATAATAAGGTTGATTTCTTAAGGAAAAGGCTTAGTGGAATTGTACGAGTGTATAGTGAAGGATGCTTGCACAAAGACTGTATCATTATATAAATTATGTAAGAGAGAAAACATCTTTGCACAGGCACCCCTCAGTATGTTATAGAAGGTAATATGTTATAAACATATGTTGTAGCAAGGCTTGTTTTACAAAGTAAAGAAGAGAACAATTGATGCATTAGAAATGTATACATGGAAAGAGGTATATGTAGTAACATGGTATTTAAATATCGAGGTCCTTTTGTATTGGTGACAGCCACAATGATAATTCACTGATACATGGTGGTGAAGCCATACCCTAATCTTGGTCCCAGTGTGGGGCTATCTGTTGATTGAATAAGCTGCAGTCTTTTGAAATCTCTTCCTGTGGTCATATTAACCATAGAAGTGTGGGTAGAGGAGTTTTGGGAATTTCATGAGGTGTGCATTACAACAGACAAAAACCTTGAGTGCTCTCGTACATAGCTCAAAAATATTCAGTATCAAGAGATGACAGACCATAAATTTACCTGTTTACCATGGCTGCCAAATGTTGGGAACAACATAACTGCACACTGAGCCTTCCCTGCAACTGAATCTGTCTTCTTACGGTACCTGTCATTACCTGGTTCTACCCTCTTCGTATCTGTCCTCCTATTTGCTCAACTTGCTTTGTCTGCTTGTCCTCTTCACACCTTCTGTGGGGGTATGCATAATCCGTGCGGTAATTAATGTATTGCGTTAACTACTGTGAACACTACTAATATTTTGGGAGTTTCCTGTGGTTACCGCAATGCATTAACTAACGTAAAGATCATGCCTACAGCCACAGATCTTTTATTCTGACAAAGGCTGGATTATCTCTCCTTTCCTCTTTCTCTCGCTATCTCCATTGGCTGAGATCATCTGTTACCTGACATTTTAGTTAATGTAACTTATCTTTAAATTGTGAAGAAAGACAACAACATATCATCACCAGCAAAATAATTAACATTCCATTCTCTGAGTGCCTTTATATAATCTGTATATCTGGAGGTATGAAAGTTTTAACAAGTAGCAAGTCTTTAGTTGTCATGTTGTTTGTAGAAGCTAAATCATACAATGCAATTTAATGTGTGAACTAACTTTGAGTGATAAGCTGAAGGATGTAGATGTAGTGCAAAATGGAACTGATCAATGGTCATGTAATACAGATATGGAATGTGTCAGCTGTGTTTTGTGGCAGTACTGTACAGAAAAGTAGAAAAACTCTTACGTGGAAATCAACTCATTTGGCCACTTTAGTCATTCAATGTGTTTTTAAAGTATTGAGCAGTGTACATAGCATCTGCATCTTAGTGGTGGTGAGAAATGTCTGGGTATATGCTTTTGAAGCTCTGTTTAATGTAAGTGTTGACTGATGTCACTGGCATGGCAATAAACTCTGCTTCTAATGCCATGCAACCATTGTTGTGATGGAGGCTGGGTTTAATGGTTGAGGGGGCTCAGCTTACAAACATTTACCATTGAGGGCAAAGTAATTCCAATATTGAAAGTTAGTCACGGACTTGGGGTGGGAAAGGGGAGGGGGGAATGGGTGAGGAATTGGGAGGGTGGGGAGGGTGAGGATATCAATGAAGACTCCTTGCTGTAAGGGACAACCTTAGACTGTAAGACAAAGAGGACAACTAGAAGAACAAATGGCAAGTGCAGGCTGCAAAGACATTCTTATAATACTTGATGGTTCAGCTTTGGTTATTAAGATACTCATACAGGGCATGAGAAGATAGAACAAATGGGCAAGTGCAGACTGCAAAGACATCAGAATGATAAAAACCTGCTTGTTTCCTGTACATTTAGCCAGTTCATAATTCCACAAGGGATAATTAGTTTGAATACATTCTGATGCTGTTGTCTTAACAAGACTGATGTTGAGAACTGCTGAAGAGTTATATATGTGTCTTTAGCACTGCTATCTGATGACAAAAAACAGCATGTGCGCTATAATTTACAGTGCATATGTAGATTTTTGGCATAAGATGGAGAGTAATAAAAAATGCAAACATTATTTCAGTCCTAATGAAAGTCATGAAAGAGCTACATTTATTTTCTGAGTTGCATACACAGCTTGAAGTGTAATTGAAGAACTGTTGACAACATGTTGATGGATTGTTAAGATAAATAAGTTTGTTTCTTAAAACCAGTTTTAAAAATGAACATAGCTTTATTTTTTTTCCTTTAAAAATTTTTGTATGCTTTTTACACTAAATCACTGAGACACTCCTATACAAGGTACCTTTTTCTGACAGACTGTTTTAACACTTTTTGTATCACAGCCATATCAAGTTAATTACCCTTTCAGTCCCAAGGTTTTTCTTTTAAGGTAAATTTGTGCTGATAGCCAAGTCACATTTTTGCAATGCCAGGACATGAAGGTAAAATTAAAGTGACACAGTATTGCATTTGTGGTATACAAATTGTTAAAGGCATTTTGTCTTTCCTGTAAACAAATAAGGTGGCAGGATGATAGTATGCAATTCATGTGCTTGTTTATGGCTGTATGTCTATGGGATAAAACACATCTGTTTTACAGCCCTGTGAATCGTGTTTATAGGATATATTAATAAGGTCAGACAAAGAGAGTGACTTTTGACAAAAGTCAGCCTTGGCCAGTACATATATAAAACAGAAACTGTGTTGATTATTTACACCAAAAACTATTCTGTATTACACTGCAACTTGTTTGCATATCACAAACCACATTGTGATTGCTCATGAAAATTGCTGCTGTGTGGCCATTTTCTGTCTGACCAAGAGGTTTGAAATGATGCTTTCGGAAATAAGGCAGTTATATCGGCCTTGCAATTCTTTATCATGGGAGCTGGTGTTTGTGGCTTGTGATTATTGGATGGGAGGATTAAAAAAAATGAGGATTAAGCTTGATGTTTGAGAAATACACATATCCAATCTGCTTTTACCAATATCTGCAGTCATTATCATGACTTGTTTGTACAGATTTTATATTTTTTATACAAATTCATTTTGTCATGACACCAGCATTCCATCCTATCTCTTTGTGCTCACATTGACTTGAACTGTCTCATTATTTCATGCTATTTTTAAGATGCTATCTTAAAACAGCTTATTCAAGCGGTCCAGGCTAAGTGCCTTTGACCTTGTTTATATGGGTTTGATATTACCGTATTTCTTTCCATAAAAACAAGGCATGTAAGGATACACTGTATTCTCTCTAGTGACATGCAGCTTTCGTCTTTAAACTAAGTCCCATTGTAATTTGATTTTACTGATCCTGTCATGATACTCATGTCCATGATTCCTGGTGAAATAATCTGTCAACATGGCTGTTAATTACCACTTTCAGAGCCTCCACATTGAAATGAACCCAGCATAGTATCCCCCATATTCTAAGATAGTAATCAAGGTTAAAATAATCAGTGTAAAAAAGCTGTGCTTCATGATCTCAAATAGGGGCACTTTGTTCAGCACTTTGGAAGGGGAAGGAAATGATGCAGGTTAGTAATTGCAGGCATTTAGATTAGATGAAATACATTTAAGGTTTTTAAGGTTGCTTTGAGGGGTGGGGAGGAGAGGAGATATGGTCAGAAGATACTGATAAACAATAAGTTATCTAGAGAGGAAATTTTAGAGACCAAAGGAGTTACATAGTGACTGACATGGAGGTGTTAAGGCTATTGAAAGTACCTTAGGCCATTTCTGAATTGATTTTAATGTTCAAAGTATTTTCAGTGCTCATGGGACCATCTGGCATATAATATTACCCGACTTTTTAGTCTAGGTCTGGTGGAAGTTGGGACTGTTGATTGGGAATTCCTTTTCTCTGTTGTTTCATTAATGTTGATAAAAGCCAACTGAACAAATCCATCCCATTTATGAAGGCATGCTGAAACTATCTGTTGCTTACTATGACAGTCTGACAGACAAACACTTCCATTTATCCAGCTTGTACAGCTTGACACAGTTTTCATCTATGACATAATGGAATTACGATGTATAATTTGAAAGAAATTGTTCTTAATGATGTGCAATATCATATTCCACATGAAAAATAGGATCATGTGCAGCCATTTTGTTGGTGTAAAGAGACCTAATAGCTCATAAAATTGTTATGCACTTCATTTTTTTTTTAGCTTGCACTTATTCATGAATACTATCATCGAAACCAGCCCAAAATTATGCCAAAATTTGCTTTTGGCCTTACTGATGGAATATGACATTATACATCAACATGATCCAACACTGCTTGTATATTTCGTATTTACAGTAGTTATTAGCTGGTCTGTTGAGTTATACTGGAACTTGTACAGAACGCAGAGCCTAACTTGTCATGATGAATTTGTTAATGGACTGCAAAAGAACAATGGCTGAACAGAATTTTCTACCTACCTAACAGTAGACCAACTGAAAAATGTAATTCAGTCTGCTAGAAGAGTAGCCTAGGACTAGGAGAAGAGCATCTCTCACAAAAGATACTTGCATTATATTGTTGATTCTTAAAAATCTTTTGGGAAAGCTTAAAGTCTGTTACATTACTCTTCCTGTGAAGTCATCTTATATCTTTGTTTTAATTAAAATGTTGAATGAAAATGCTTTAAGATTTCTTGGCCAAATCACACCACAAGTAATTGCCAGCATGCATGTGGTCATTTTTTTGGTGAGTGCAGTTATATTCAGGATTAAAAACCAAAGCAAAAAAAAAACCAAAAAAACACACACACACACAAACAATGGCAGAATCAATGTAAGGAGGCAACTTCTGAATGAACAAGGTCTTCTCATTTCCTTTATCCTGTTGATTACATTACAACAGTACATACAGCAGTTACAATTCATGTTTACATGACATACACAACAGACATGCAGCTAGAATAGATATATTGTGATAAGCAATACCTAGAACTGATGGGCATTTCCCTAAAGCCTGATATAATATGGACCTGATGCCTGATAAACAGACTTTTTGAGGGCTGTGACTATGGCGTGACAACCCCTTTCCAAACATTAGTGGTGCAAGTATAAGTGCACAAAAACTTAAAAAATGTATACAATCATGGGCTGAGGGCCCTACCCTACATTACAGGATTAGCAGCTGTGGCCACTCAGAAAAAAAAATCAAAGACACTTCTTGTGTTCAAACTGTTCAGTAGGACCTGCATACATAAATTTGTGATATTGAGTCTTTGTGCGACACTCTACACTTTTCATTTCATAGATCAGTGTTCGTTGATCCGCTTTCTTTGAACTATAATTATGGGAAATACAAATTCAAGCATGAATCTCCACACGTGGTGATTATGATGATTTGGTTGATATGATTTAACTCCTTCAGCTGCATAAATGCATGCAGATATACATCAAAGCATTAAGATAATAGTGCTTGTAGTTATGTGTAGGGAGCATTCTGTTAAATCGTTACATTCACAGGAATTCATGAAGCAGGACATCATGATCTCATGTAATTGAAAACCCTAAACAATGAATTGATCCGAAGACTCATATTTCTGTAGAGTATTCCCATAAAATTAATGTACCATAATCTACATTTTGGACTTTCAGGTGTCCAGATTTGTCAAGGTCTTTTACCAGGCACAGAATACTTTGACACTTGGCAGGGAGGATGACATGATACATTGCGCAATTCCACGAACATATTGGGTTCATGCTAAAATAATTTTAGATATCTGAATTCATCCACAGGTGCCTCTTTTGGTCTACCTTCTAGATTAGGCAAGATCATCTGGTCAAACTTATTTAGTTCCCCACCTCAGTTATTTATTCACCGATGGATGTAGCAAATGCAAATCTTGGCACATTTTTGTGGTCAGCAGGAGTTTGGTGAAATGAAACTGTCCTCATCTATGATTAACTGTGTCTTTGGAGCAGTAAATACAAAAGATGTCTTGTTTTCCCCCCACCATATTTGGAAATCCTTGTCACTGACAAAGTGAAAACAGGCAGTTCCTTTTGAATATGTAGTAGTTATTCATGCATGTACAATACATGTATGTGGGAGGTATCAGCCTTTAAAAGATTAGAAATTAAATCCCACACAAAATGACGGCACACACTGCCTAACGAAATCGTCAGGTAAAAATGAAACTGCACTTTCAAGCAACAAATTTTGTAAACATGAAGGGATGACTGTGTTTTACTCTGAATAAAAGTAGCAAGAATATGTCTGGTTCTGTACAGACATTTTAAAAGAACTCCTGGGGAAGAAAAATGGCTAATTATGAAATTATAATGAATTTTAACTTGAGAAAAGGCTCTGTGCAAATATTTACAGACTGTATACAATGTTATGGGAATGCTAGGCTCAGTTTAGGCAGACAACAGTTGGTTGTAACACTGAGAATAATCACAACTGATATAATTAACCTTCTTCAGACTCCACATTTCCAGATGACATGGCGTTCTCAGCCACAAGAGAAAACATCTTCTATGGCCCATTGACTATTTAGAGCAAAATGGCAGAATCTGAACTCTGAATACTGTACTCTTTGTTAAGATAAATGTCCTTTGTTCTGAGCAGTTCTTATATACTTATTAAAAACTACAATCTGTTTATGGTACACATATCCCTTGACTGGTTTGCAGTACAGAGAATGCTGTACTGAGGGACTCTGTGACCGTGAAAATTTACCAGTTTCAATCTGAGACTCTAGATGATGTAAATATCGCCACCCTTCAAAGTGATGAATAACAGGCTTTTTAAACAACAAGCTGCATAACTGCTGGGCCTGTAAATCTCTCTACAATGACTTGAATACTTGAGAGTCTCTCTCTATATATATATTTACTGTATTTCACACAAATATACACACATGAACAGCTCATTCTGAGAAAAGTTCTCTGACTTAAGTCATGAACCAGAGTTGACTTTTTTGGTCACAGTCCCATCACTCAAATGAAGGTGTATGAGGAAGGCTTCGTCAAAGCATCTTTTACAGTATCATTTTGCATACTGAATTACTAATGCAATAATAAACAGGTCTATAGCTTGTTTATCTGTACATAATATTATGTTCAGTTGACCTGGAACAAAATGATTTTGTAGTTGAAATGCAGTTCTGTATTTTTTTTGGAATATTCCTATACATGTATGTAGATACTCGTCTTGATCAAAATAGTTTCTAGCTGTAATAATACAATGATCTACATATTTTTATTATGCAATTCATGTCAAAATTAAAATGTCCTAAATGATGCATTCATGAGGTGTTTGTGCTTTCAGTCATTGCTCTGTCCTCAGCTTTTTGTTGACTATCTTTTGTAATGAGCAGCATCTATTCAAAGCTTTATGACTTTTAACTGGGATGAACCCTTAATTCCAATTACACTAGGAACATTACAGGCTCCAAACACACTAATTCAGTGGTTTCACGGATGAACCTGATAACCTACAGTTTTGTGACACAGAGAAAAATGCATCTGAAAATGTAGGTATAAAAAGGTAAAGAGTATTAAATTTCGTCACACTCTTAGGCAAGTTGGGTAGTCTAATAGGTTTTTTTCCCCCTTTCTTGAAAATCTTGTTCAAATGAGACAGGCAAACTGGATAAGACTGATGATTTGTACTATTTCCCCAACAGTCAACTAATTTCAAAATGTCTTTTGGTTGTGTGGTTGTGACACACCATTTTCCTTATCTGATTTCCTGCATTGGGGCCACAGAATTACAAATCTGAATGACAAATCTTTTTGTATTTGCTAAATTTCGCAAAATCCATGTTACTGGGCTAACTCAACTACAGTATGATTTTGGGACTTGCAAAATATTTGGAACAGACCTAGACTCACTGTCAAGCTGGACTCGCAAAAAGCCATTCTGACTTGAAAGGTACAGATTTGCTCTCACCTCACCTCTCAGATGCCAAACTGCAGTACTGTGATCGGTTGGGGTTACTTTGTCATTTGATCCTTCAGTGCCTGTTGTACATGCAGCCATGTTGGCCCACATTAAGTTCCTCCACCTATTTCTCCCTTATCTCAAGGCTGCTGATATAGACTGTTGCTCTACAAACATTCTATCCTCACAATATTGAATTGACTTTCAGCGAATCAAACATTAGTACACATTGATTTGACCCTCTACAAAACTGTTTCTTTAAGCTCAGCCATAGTGTTAAATGGAACTTCTTACTTCTGTTCATTTCAGCGGGACTTTTGGTTCAACTGTTTTTGTTCAAATTTTATCTACTGTACCAAATAGTTTGGACTGGAAACATCAGTGCTAACACTCCTTAAAAAATATGCATGCTGCTGATTGGTATTGGCACCATATAATAAGCCATAATGCATACTTGTATGCAGCAATGATAAAGCCATTATCATTGCCTTGGTGCAACAACCCTGTAAATTACTCAGGACAGCATAAAAACTCTTTCATTTCTCAATGCATGGCCACATATATACCAAATATTTAGCCCATGACAAAGTCCATCTGTATATGCTAACTTAAAATCAAGCAAAAAATGAAGATTGTGACAAAATGTGGTTACAAGGTTACCACCCTAAAGTAACAATTGTATCGATTTCCCACAGTGCGGACCAACATTTTGGAGGAGCTGTAACAGTTTGAAAAGAACTGTCATGCATCGGACTCTGATTAATCCAAAATCAGAAGGCAGAATTTTTCTCCATTTACAAGTCACTGGCTGGTTGCAATCGTGCTTCTGTTTAATGCTAGGAGCCATGGCCTCTGAGTTAATCAGCCCCCTGTGCCTGAGCATCTAAGTCCACCCCCACCCTATTTATTTTTTGTGCAATCCATTCTGTTTACTGAAAGTGCAATAGAGTATCATATTGTGAATTTCCAGTTTGCCTGGAATGCAGTCTCTTACTTTTTTTTTTGGGTGCACTCAGACTGGTATGCCTGTACATGTCCAATTCCTGTCCTGAGTACTGAATTCTATGAATCTCATAATTTTGGAGACAGTATCTAGATAAAGAAATTTGACATAGATAAAAAGAGTGCCATCAGTCAGTGGATATGTTCAACTACCTTTGCGTTTGCTGTGTAAAGGACATCATGAACGTCACTGCTACCTTTAACATTCTTACTTAGCTCTGCTTTGACAGCTGTGGATGGACCATTTGTTGTCTGTGTATTCAGCCTCCTCAAAACTAATGACAACTTTTCTGTGACCTTAAGCACAAGAATCTTTAAACTGTGCAAAACTGCAGACCAAAGGAGATAAACACAACTGACAGGGCTGTTATATTTATCAACCTGTAGCACTTGACACTCCGAACATTACTGTGGATGTATGCCTCTTCCTCAGTACTTAAAAGTTGCCTGCAAAGGGTGAGACAACATCCTTATCTGTGTTGCAGAAGTTACATTAGACCATTGATGGAGAAACTGACTTGAGAACGGGCTGCCTAGCTGACAGACACCACTGGCACAAGCTGGGCGCCTGGCAGGAGGATCAGGTCAAAGAGGAACAGGGTAGACGGGTTCCATGATTACTCTTCTTTACCAGGACCCTGACTACTTTAGCCTGAACCCGAGTCTCTAATCATTTACTCACCAGAGGAAATGTTGGTAAAGTAATCAAGCTTAATCAGCTATGAAATAATAGAATATCTTGCAGATGCAATGAAAGCAGGAAAGCTGATCTTGTTACAATGATAAGCAATGCAACATGTGTCTCATGGGCAATGTAAACCACAATCCTCTTCTCAGCTCATGACATGAATACCTGTGGGTTATGCCTGTATTGTTTGTCTCATTAACTAAGAATTAAAACCCAAGAAATATCCTAGAGCCAAGGATTATATAAGGATGATTAAATACTACTACCCATATTTTCTTAGACCAGATTTGGCATAAGCCTTTCAGGAGACAAGTTTTGGGAGAAGATCAAATGAAACGGTCCTACACTGATAGGTGATGTGAATATGGTATTCACAGACAGGCCACACAGACCAAAGGCTTGTCTCATACTATACAGCGTAAAGCATCACAAGTAAACGATAAGCTTCAGGGCTAATCAATCAAACCAGCTCCACTTAACACTATGTTTTCTATTTCCTGCAGTCTAATCAGTCTAATGCATCATGAAATATTCAACCCATTTTTTTACAGACTGGCCCCAATGAGACATGCCTTAAGCATCCATGTGATAAATTAATATCAATCAGTCTACATAAACATAAAAACAAAATAAACAAAAGCTTAGTCTGGTGCAAAGGTCAGTTACACACTATTCTTACAAATTCTTCAAACCCCACATACACAGTATTCATAAGAAATATGGAAATATAACATAGCATGTCTACCACTGCAAACATCATTGCACTACAATCGAAAGTCGGGCATTAAGAAACTTCTAACACATAAAAGTATAGAAGACAACAAGCACAGAACTAAGCAAGTGGGTGATGTAATTCAAGCTAACAATATTGAAATCTGTTCTGTATGAATGACTGGGAGTAACAAACCATTCATGATCGGCTTTCTGCTGTGGTATAAAATTACACATAATCAACACGCAGTATCATTGAATAGTAATCAGTCCAACAGTCCGTGTGTACCTAAATCACACGTTTAATTTCATGAGCAGAATCTGAAATGAAAAATTCCTGAGAAAAACAAAACGAAAACCCAGAAAAAAATCCAATGGAGGTAAAAAAAAAATCAAAAAAATCATAATTAGCAAAGTGTCAAGTTTAGTATTCTAAACCATAGTTTTCTGTGTCATTTATATTTATAAATTACAATTCATATAGCAAATACTTGCAAATCGAGTGCAAGAAGGTGCCAATCAAAGTAAGATACAATGGTTCATATCATCAGTGGAAACAAATGAGGCCGTATTCCACAGTTAAGTCAAATGAAAATTTCAGAATAAGTTTGGACTGATTAAATCAGTAAATTTTACTGACAACAGTGAAATTCTTGTCCGAACTCAAAAGATAAGAATGTAACAATTTCATAAAGCATTAAGAGGAGATGAAACCTTTATGTTATAACTGTTTTCATCAAAATCTAGCTCAATTCTATGCAGTATAGCTAACAGAATAGATTAAGAAGAAAAAAAGCTGTGAAAAAGTACAGTAGTATTATTTTCTAAGTGAAGAACAGCAAAAGATACAGATTTGGAGATAAAATTTGAAAGTTCTCGTGTCATTGACAACTGTAAAAAGTGTTAGCTCATTTCCTCTCAAATCTGACACTCTACATTGGTATGTAGTCCAGATAACATTGCACCACTGCTTTTGTATTTAGTGGTAAAATGAACTTTGAATTATTTACATTGTCCAGGCTAAATTTTGAGAAAAAAACCAGGGGTAGGGCTTACACGTAACCCTATGAAGAATACTTCACATACAGTAGTTATCATGGCTTTTCCATCGCACACGTCCATGAGCATGGAACTGGCATCCTTGGTGTAAACTTTCACATTGACTGGACTATCAGTGGTAAGAATCAAACCAATAACAGAGTCATGACTTGGAGGTTTCACCTCCTCTTTAGAATATTAGTTTTACATAACGGCTCTTTGCAATTGCGCTTTTCCCTGGAGTTCACATCTGTGGTATGTAACGCCATACATCAACATGAACAACATGCACACAGTACTCATGGGTAATGACTGGTCTCTGTGATCATTTTTTTAAAATGAACTAGACTATATACAACATCATTACTATGGTTCAGCTCAGTCTGTATTTACAGGAACGTATGGGATCTCTGTGATATCTTGAAAAAAACAGAAGAAAGCACAGTTTTATTATGATACAGTATCATCAATATCTACAGAAATTCTGGGATCGGAGAACAACAAGACCTTGAGACAGTGCAAATTCTGCCTTGAAAGGATCGGGATATGAGTCACAAAGTATATGCAGAAAACTCATGTTAGCATTTCAGTTTCGCTGTTTAGAGACAACTATGGCAATTCAGTTTCATTGTTTATAGACAGACAAGTCATTGGAGTATGAAACAATCATACAATTGCACCAAGTAAAAAAATAAGTTCCAGTGAAAAACAAATTTATTTCAAAGTAGCTCTCAGCAAGATGTGTCCAATTCCAAGATAGATAGCTTTGAGTAAGGGTGTTTCTAGGAAACAATGTGCAGAGAGAACCCAGTTTTTTTTTTTTTATACAAATATGATAAAGGAACCTCTTGCACCAAATAACCAGATAAATCTTTGTATATAAGTCAAAGATGATGAATTTTTACACTTCTTGCCTTGAGCTCACCATGGCGTTCATTGATGTAAGTCTGTCATAGACAATCATATTTGTGACAACTGAGACCATACCCACAGATTTGCCCCTCTGATTATACTGAAACAATGGACAGACTTCAGCAAAGGCATCGAGGTGCATTAGGAATGATTGTTTTTTTGTTTTTGGTGAAACAAGAAGTGGCTGTTAAAGCATACAGTTTGATACATCTGTACAAATTACATTGCACAGCGTCTGACCTGCATCATAAGGGACCAACGTCTTTTGTGAGAACTAGGCTTATTTTATGGACGATGTCATAATATAGTTTTGGCAAGCTAAAGGCACAGTGAAGAGCTGCCAAACGAAGAATATCAAATGAAGAATGAGGCATATTTTTTTTTCAGAAATATCAGGAACATGTACCCAATGTACAAAATATTCATGGTATTTTTGTGTTCTCCTCCAGTGGAGCGCAAGATTAAAGTCTTTACAGTATGAATCTTATTTCATCAAGAAAAACGTCAAAGCTTGCCATGCAAATGCATGGTGCCTCATCCATGGCATCAACCATTAATCAGAGATCAAAAACCTGAATGACCTAGAGATATCTGCTTTACTTTCTGATGGTTACCCCACAGGGCAGGGTAATGCATTAGGATCCATCGAAACCTTCCACATTACTAAGTACTGACTGGACATACAAATACAATAACACTGGTGACACTAACTGCAGATTAAGCCACAATAATTACATACCATTAGGGTAACAACACACTCTCAGCCATTGTTGCATCAGTCAAAAACATCCCCAGAATAAGGAGCACGTAAATTTCTTCACTATCACAGACATTTTCAGCTAACAAAATTATATGTTTGCCAGAATGGACAAACAATACAATGAAAATTTGTTGTGTTCTGAAAATTGTATTTTGTGCAACACAAGTCACTGAACATGTCTTTATCCACCAGCTGTATACATATACCTTCAAAGAGGTACCCACCTTTTCCCAAGTCACATAACAGACAGCTTCTGACAATCATAATAATAATAATAATAAATATAATAATTATAATAGTATGGTATAAAAGTCTCATTTCCAGGCTTATGCCTGCTCATTCAACTTCACACTATCATTACCCCAGCAGGCCCAATCACTCAAGGACTCTTTCAACTCCCTGGGGGAGTAAAACCTACTGCCACTTACAGGTGCCAACCACAAGCATTCTGACAATTATCTTTCACTACAGGAGGATAGACAGATAACCAGGTAACAGATGGGTGGAATAGGGAAAATGTGAATGAAATGCTTTCCTAAGGCATTTACAACATGACCATGAAGGAATATAACCTGCAATCTTTAAATCTTGAGTCATGCACTCAAGCCATTCAGCCAAGCTGCTCAAATGGTATGGAAGGCACTGTCATACCCAGCCCATTTAATTATCTAAGTACTGAATGTACAGAAGTTCTACTGCTACCTAAGGGAGCAGAAAACATAATGCTGAACCTACACCTCAAGGAACCCCTCTGAAAAGTCTGTCTGTCCCATATCTTTATCCTGATTTTTGTATGAAGTTTTCACACGATTGATTATCTCATGTTCTCTATAGTCTATATGATGCACTGCATGTCACCCAATGGTCAACTAAGGAGAACAAAGACTGTAAAAGCAAGCTTGAGTACTATTTAGGGCAAGTGCAGCACCCTGTAGGGGTAAAATTGGATCAAATTGTGTAAAATGAGTTAAGGGCAGTTTCTTGAATGGCGACATGTCCTTTATTGATTCCTGAAATTATTTTCATGATACCTGTCTCAAAGAGTTTAATTTGATGCAAAAGGAAATGATCACCCTGTCTCAAATGCGTCTGTCGGGGAATCTTTATTGTCAAATATCTCAAAATCACAGTTTTTCGTCACTCTATCCCTTTGATCTGACTTTTTTCTGGTCCAATTTGCATAAAATTTTGCATACAACTCTCCAAGCCCCTGTTTTGAGATTGTCACAGGGTTTTTTTTTGGTATCTTGTGTTTTTTATCATTTATAAATTTTTAAAGTTGAAAATTCTCAAAATTTTAAAGATTTTTTAATGACATTTTTTAAAAAAATTAAGTAAAAAAAATATATCCAAGAAATAAAAAAAAAGCCCATTGACATTCTATTTCAAATAGAGTGATCTTTCAAATGGAAAAAAAAACAAACGCATCCTACCATCTGTTGTTCTCCAGATCGAGGGGTTCAAAGTTATGCATATTTTCTGATATGGTGGCCAAACAATTAGTGTTTCCATACCAACGGAGGGAGGAAATTGCAAAACACCCCCCTTTTCTTCCTTCCTGGCCCTATATGACCCCTTTTTCACCCCAAAATGACAAAGTTCCCTTTATTAATGAAAATGACCTAGTTCTGCCGCACTTGCCCTTAAAAAGAGTTTTCGAGCTCATTACCAGGGACCTTTCAATTTCTTTACCAGTTTCATGGGATTCCTTGATGTACATAAGTTTGCCTGTTTGAAGAAATCATATGAAAATAACTTATAAATATCTTGATATTAAACTCCTGGTAAAAGTTATTCTGCTAAATTTCTTAATGTCACCATCACCCACAATTTCAAGCTATGTTAAGCGTTCATATCTACTGGAAATTGATTTGTCTAGTTATGAGCCCCGTGACGCCAGGCAATGATCAGGGCAAGAGACCTGGCTATGTCTCTTGATTAAACCACGTTTTTCTCACTGTTAAGATGCCAGCCACTCGTTTTGATATTAGCAGGTCTATGTGTCAATTAGCTGGGCAGGGCAAAAAAAGAGTAAAACCAACATCCGTATCAGCCACATACAGTAGTTAAGAGTCACCAGACCCAGCTTCCATGCAGTAAAGGCTAGTAAATACAGTCTGATACACCATAGTATCCTATATTCTAATAAATATAGATTGATACACCATTGTGTCCTATCATCGATCTCCACATGCACAATGGACACTAAATGATAATGAGTTTCTATGCACCGATGTGACTGGAAATCCAGAGGCAAGCCTGAGCTGATATCATAATTTTTGTCCATAAGCGTGCCCAAAATTTTATCATTACAAACAAGAACAAACCATTGCAGAAAATGTCCATGACATAATAGAAGCAGTCACTGTCTTATCGAATTTGCACAATGCAGGTCAGACAACAAGAGAAAGGACCATTCTATTGCTGTAGAGCCATAACATATAGACATGGCATTCATTCTTGCATAGAAGTCAACCATTAACCAATTCACTCCTCTGCAAGGCTGCAAACTCTACAGAGACCAGCTCTGCCTTTTCATGGGAAAAGACCATACTTATCAAATTCACCTTTGGCACCTTACTATAGAATTCATATTTCTGTATCTTTCCGTCTGCATTATTCTCTCACAGCTACTATAGTATCCAAGGTAGGCAACTAATACAACACAGATTAATTGATAATAAAAGGTGCGATGCAAAAGCTTTGTGCATCTCCTGTAAAATTATAGTTCCGGAACATAAGGTCCTTTTCCAAAGGCAGAGTATCAAGTTGCTTCCAGAATTACTATTGGAAATGTCCGTGATCTGCCTGTAACGCCAAGTTTCTTAACCCAAATTTATGACTGGAAGTCTCCATAACCATGATGTGGCCCCCTGGATGTTCAACCTGATTCACAGCTCAAATTCTCCATAAGCAGGCTGTAACTTTTCATCCATTCACTAGTACTGAGCATATTCATATCCTTGTTACCGCCAACCTGGGCTTGAATCTCACTGCGCAGTCTGAAAATATGGAATTTTAAGACAGATGTCACATCAAGGTAACAATACAGTATGATACATTTTCATCCAACGCAAGGCTGGCTCATACAGCTTTGCATTATTTTAATCCCATGAGGCCATTTTACTCTCTGAATTTCTCAGCTTGGTGAAGCTGAAGTAGGTGTCACTATTTTAAGAGTGGACAGCTAGATCTTTCACAAGAACAAGCTTCCATGTCTGCATATTTCTGTCTGTCTCTGACTGAGGCTTCCAATGGGACATCACACTTGAGACAAATGAGTTGATTTGGAAAAATGGATGTTTAACACATTAATCTTAACATTTTGAAGATGTAATGAATTTAAAGAGATTCAAATACTGCATAAGTCAGCAGTCTACTTACTGTGCTTTTTTCTTTTGTTTCTCCGCAATATCCATCATCAGTTTGTTGCATCTACCATTTCTCTGTCATTGATGGGATGAAAAAAATCATAAATTTTTAATTTACTTCCCAGATTTAACAAAGGCATATCCTATTGTAATTTGTTTCATATCATTCTCAACTATCTATCAAATTGAAGAAGCTTGGAGAAACTGACCACTGCTCATATCGCCACCTGAAAAAAATGCTGTCCTTATGGGACTTTGAGGACATAAAACAGCATTATTTCCAGGCAGTGATATCTACCATACTGTAGTGTAAGAGAGCCAGTGGAGAGGGGCCTACAGCTTTTAACAAGAGGTACATAACATCGAAATTTAAAATTCTTAGTACAGAATTGCTGATTTACAATTTCCTTTCGAAAACTGATCCACTTGTGGCAAGTTCCACCAAGCTTAAATCTGCCAAAGTTTCAGTACTTGAAAAAACAAACAGGAAAGGGAGATTTCAGCCAAGCAACTTACTAACTTGACTGAATGTTCTCTCAAGTGAGGTCTTTTGATATTCTTAATATCTTACTTACTCAGTTCTAGCAATTGATCACATGAAGTCAAACATGCCACATTTTCTGAACAGATCACACATCACAGTCCTCTCTGCATACAATAATGCACCTTGAGCAGGCAAAGACCATATCATCATATGAGTTACATAAGAGAGGTAAGGCTTTTTCACAGGCAATCCTCGTATAATATTCCACATTAAGGCACAAACATTCCAGCCCAGCTTCAGAATATGTTTAAAGCTCCAACACACATTACTAAAGACTTACCTTCCTCACTTCATGCTGCAATTCTTTCACCTCTGTCACATCTGAAATCTGAAAAATGATTATACATTGTAATTAGTCCTAAAGACACACACTTATGTTTCAAAATAAGCTCCTGTCGATCAAATACGAATACAATATCTCAAGGCTTAGTTGCCATTTTCTGAGGAAGCTGGCTATTCAAAAGAATCTTTTGTAGGAAAATCCAAAACACAGGCGCAGAAAAGGGAAGGCTTTCTTTATATATCTGCAGACCCTACCATATTTCAAATAAGGAAGGTGCTGGTAATGCCCCAAAAAATCAACTCACTAATTCATTTCAGATGATTCCATCTTTTTCTCTCAGTTAGGACTAAACCAAAAAGAGAATGCAAAAAACAAAACAAAAAAAATCAGTAAGATCAAAAGATCCTGCCCTGAAATTTCAACTTACCACAGACTTGATGCTGCGTTTCATTTTACCTATTACTCTTCTCACTAGCTTCTGACTGACCAAGGCATCTCCCACAGTGTCACTGTTCAAGGCAATAAGAAGAAATGAGATAATAATGCAAATCTTTTGCATAAAATTAAAGTGAGAAGAAAAGAAAGTGAATTGAACATGACCTACAATTTCTGTTCAAAACATTTTTTACTGTTGACAAACTGCAGCAGCATTATTTCAGTTTTGTGAATACAGATTTAGATCTATAAACATTTAACTCCAAATTAAATGCATTTGCAAGTCATATCTTGATCTTATGCTATTTAAAAAGACAAACAAATAGGACAGAAAATAATGTAGATCAATCTAGGATGCTGTTCAGGTCCATATGATTTTCAAGCTGAAATAAATATACATGCAGTGTATGAAACTGTGTCATTTCTTATGGCTCAAATCACCAAGGAAACTGTTGCTGTCACATCAAAGAGGATGATAAACTGGAAGTCTGCTATACCAATACCAGTAAACCTGAAAAAATGTTTAATCCACGAGATTTCCAAAGTCCTGTTGAAAGGTCCTTATCATAAACTCATTCTGCAACATGAGAAAATAAAATAGCTCAAAATACCATTTAATCAAATTTTTTTTCATTCAATTAATCACTTTTTGCCACAAGCAATTTCAGAAGTACGCCTTTGACCTAAGTCAGAAAGTGGAAGGACTCGTACTAACTTGCAGCCTAAAGGCGCAACTTCTAAATATTAGAAAGTAACTAACTAAGTGGCTGTGGCTTTGTCACATTCGCCTGATGGAATCATGGTGATGCAAGAAGAAGCAAATAACAGATTTTGTGTAGGAGATAGTAACCAAACTAAATAGGCAAAAAATTTCACAAATATACGCATGACATGACACACAACAGAAACGAACACATTTCTTGGGCCTGAACCTTCACGAAAGGACACATGGTTCTGAATACTGGCATCTCTATAAATGGACACTAGCAAGAATTTCCCTAATCAAACAAACCTTAGCTGGTCCTCTGCATCCATCACTGCTTGCAGGATGACATCATAAGCTGTAACATCAGAGCCTTGTCTGGACTGACCCTCCTCACACCATAAGAGCACCTCTTGGGCCTTAGCTGTAGGAAATATATCAGACTTGCAGTAACAACTGATGTCATAATATATGTAGATGCCCAGTACCTCAACACCATACCATGGGGTTTATCTTTGGAGTCTACAATATGTTCTCATGACATTCATTACTTTGGAGGCAATCTTTCTGATAGATCAACTATGCACTAGCCTGTACTGTGTTCATTTTCTTTTGTGTGTGAGTTTCTCTGATAGCCTCCGCCTTAATGGCCCATTTGGAATATAAAAGGAGAGGAAAAGCATGATGGAACACTTCGCTAACTTTAATTCAAGCTCACACTTCACATCACAGTGCTATTTGTCTTAATTTCATGGCTAACACATTTCCTATTATACAGAAAATATGCAGACCACTAGGTCTAGTATCCATCTGAATGTTACAGTACGGAAACTTAATATAAAAATGTGTGGTATTTGACAATATAAAAGCAAATCCATCTGAGTTAAGGCACTGCCTATTAGCATTGGGGCTTGCCTTCCATCATTAACAATTGGATGGCACAGATTTAAATGTCTATTATCAATGAGGAAAGGCTGGCTTTTCAGGGTCTACAAACAAGGGTGGAGATGGGAATTTTGGGAATTGGTAATGTCCAAAAAAAAATTTTAAATCTAAAAGCCTTATGGAAACACCAGGACCCAAAACACGTTCCTAAAATTGGTAATGTACAGAAAAAAACAAAAATAAAACCTAAAACGCTTATGGAAACATCAGTGCCCAAAACCAGTACCCAAAGACATAGTTGTCAGATGTCCTAAAAGTGCTGTTTTAAAGAGCATAATTATCTCAGAACATATCTTTGATAAGCTAACAAATCTTTCACTCAAACTAGTTCTGCCCCAAAGGTAAACAAAAACTGACCAAACAAATTTTGTGACAATGGAATAATGTAGTGACCTTACATAATATCACAAAGCAAACTTGAACCTTTGCTTGGTGAATGTGGTGTGTGTTTGCATTCTGTATATTTTGACTGAATGCCCTTCCCATTAAGTAAAGTGTTCCCCATTTTGTATAAAGGAAAGATTACCTAGACACTCTGATGTAAGTCTCAGTATACTTAGTGATATGCTAGTAGTGAAATGAGAATGGAAAAGGACCAAAGAGAATCCTCATCAAAAAGACAACAGAATCTTCCTGCTACAACAGATGAACTGAGTCAGCATATAAAGCAGTTACATAGCTGATTTTAAATATTTACCATCATGCTTGTATGCATTATATTTTCCCCCTGCTCACCCTGTTTATTTTTTGTATTATCCCTGATGATATTTTCTGTTTCCTCCAATTCTGCGACTAATTTTCTCTTTCTGGGTGCTCGTTGAGTTCCTACGAAAGTCTCATCTATAGGCTGTAGCCTTGGGGGAGCCATATCCCGCTTCTGAACTGAGGCATTTGACTTTTTAGCCACTGCATCTGGCTTGGCCTTAGCAGTGGGTTTCCTCCTTGCCACTTTGGAAGTCTGTTTCCAGCTGCGATCCACAATCTTGGCCGACAACTGATGATAGAATGCAATGGCAGGGAGTTAAATAACACTTTCGGTAAAGAATGGTAGAACGTAAATCACAACCAACTAACCTGTATTGATATTTCTCTAAGCCAAAACTACAGAGCAAGGTGCTTCTGAAACTGCCATAGCTATTTCAAATTACTGACTGCACAAAGCAAACTATGCCTAGTTACACTAAGAACACATACGATCATGATGGTTACTTGTATATTAATTGCTCGACTCCTAAACAACTGATGTGACCCTAAAAAACACCTTTCCCACTTTATTCACACACAGACTTTCGAACACCTCGGAGAAACTGTAAGAAATCATTTAATGATTAACACTTCTATTCAGTGACACTGAGAACACCAAACTAATCTTTACAGATAATACTGATGACAGAATGCAATGCAAATATTTACCCAGTAAAATGCCTTCCTGTCACTTGACTATATTATGAGCGCTCCCTTCTCTCCCCTGATTATTATTCAATTTTCAATATTTAAAACAATGGGGTTTATTGCATGTTTTTCTTTTAAGGTGGTCCACTGCTCTTCATTGTGTTTTTTTTTTTTAATTCTGTATTTTTCAATGCAAAATTGTGCACCAAAGTACTACGTGATGTGCTTTTTTCTGCTTTGGGTGATGATCTTGTAACACTTTATCTCAAAATACAGTCATTACCTAACCAATGTATCTAAGAAACAAGTAATTATGAAGAAGTATTCACTCAAGAAGTTGTCTCTCAAAATAACACAGTGATAACTAAAACTAGGAGAACAAATTGTCTCTGTGGCAATATGAAATCTGATGGTGAAATATGTCTGTAGTTTGAGATAAAATGCTCAGAAGATCACCCCTACAGCAATACACAGAATACTGTTCAGCACAATGGTGTGTAATTTTGCATTCAATAAATATCAAAATTAGAATAAGGCAGAGCACACCACAGTAATACACAATAATCTACAACGTAGCAGCAGTGGATCAGCTTAAATAAAGAAAATGTCGTTCCTTTTTAACTCTGAATTAGTTAGTTAATTCTAACTCTTCATTTCATAATATTACTGCAAATGTTTTCTGAAAAACTAAATGTCCTTTCATTTTCTTAATAATGAATACAAACTGTGCTCATGGCTGTCTTGGACATGCCTCCAGGCTACAAATACTAAAGATACATTATTTGAATACACCAATGATACCAGTTTAGCAGTTTTGGGTTTCTTAAGCCAATGAAGGA
The DNA here is from genome assembly GCA_033807755.1 of Ellobium chinense. Taxonomy (NCBI): domain Eukaryota; kingdom Metazoa; phylum Mollusca; class Gastropoda; order Ellobiida; family Ellobiidae; genus Ellobium; species Ellobium chinense. The sequence goes on along the minus strand of JAWQUT010000025.1, from coordinate 1,228,459 downwards.
AGGCATTCATATACAACTCACATATACTATCATATATCTATACGATCTACTTTGCATATATGGAATACTGCAGCTAAAAACCTTTTATATTTAACTTCAATGATCAGGTACCAACAACATCTTGCTGGTCCAAGAACCCATCATACATGATTATGGTCAAATGCTATACTTTCTGCAAGCCACTTACCAAGCAACTTTATCTAATCACAATGACATTTAAATGAAATTTAATACCTGTGGAGGATCCAGCTGTGGGCTGCCACTCTCGGAAGAAATCCTTCTTTCACTCTCACAGACCATGGCTTTCTTACGTGGTCGTCTGGGTAAGGAGTACTGCTTGTTGGAAATCTTTTTTGAAGCTAATTTGGTAGTCGCTGCAGATGCATTAGTGCCAGCAGTCTGTTTTTCAACTGTTTTGCCTCCAGTTGCTTTAACTGTACTGCTTTTGTTGGGTGAAGCACTGAGATGTCTTGACATATTCTTGTTGAGGTCTTGCAGCAAGTCAGGAGCAGCATGGGTAAGATGTTCACTATTGGAATCTGAGTCAGCTTTGCCTTTTGAGGAGGTGCTGTCTTTGAGTTTAGCTTGCTTTGTGCCCACACCATTCTTTAAAGTTTTACTGTTGTTTCTCCCTGCTCCAGGAATTGGTGATGCTGTTTTACCACTTCCCCTATGTTGTTGCTCCTCAGAGGCAGGCACGGCATGATCCGCTGTGTCATTGCCAACCTTCTTTCTCTTGCTACTGCTGGCATTTGAGACATTATGACTCGGCTGGGATTTCAGGGGTTTCTTTTGGTTTTTTCCCTTTATAGAAGACTGTTCAGCAACACTGCTTGCTGACTTTTTGCCAGAATAGAAAAATGAGATGGGATACTGCTTGCTCTGCTGTAAGCTTTCTGGAGTGGGGAGCAAGGTGCGGTCCCTAAGGCTACCCCTCTTACTGCTAGAGCTGCTGGGAGCTTCATTGCTCTTGTTTATCACATTTCTGGTTGAATTTGGAACTGGAGTGTGTTGTGAAACCTCTGCAATCTTGGAAACGTTTTTTGTATCACTTATATGTAAAGACTGTGGCTTCCTCTTTGCCACAGGACTTTTTTTTTGGTTACGGCTTTTGTATGAGATATTTACATCAGCATCTTTCCCCTTGCTAAGCTGCTTTGACTTCTTCTCCTTCTGAAGGGATGGGCTCGAATGACTACCTTTCATGGGAGAAGATGGTGGAGTTTTATTGCTAGTCTTTACTTTCCCCTTACGGGACACACTGTCCCTCAACTCAGTTCTTTTGTCTGGCCTACCAGATGCTGGATACTGTCGACTCTGTAATAATGTTTCCGCTGATGTCAGAGAATCCCTGTTTCGGAGTGAAGGACGTGCAGCAGTTTGCATACTGTCTTCATATTGACTGTTCACAGATTTATTGTTATTGGCCTTTTTATGTCTTTTGGAATCATTTACTGCTGTGGCTGTGTCAACTGTTGATGTTGACATGCTTTGTGAACTCTGTCTGCTTGGCCCATCATGCCTTGATTTCTTAGCAGGCGACGGGCCAGCATTTCTGTCAGAATCTTTATCTTTGTTTTCTTTATCTGTGCTAACACTATCTGATGATTCCTCACCATCCAAATTCCCTCTATTATGCCTAACTACAGTACTTGTGATAAGATCTGGCTCAGTTGTTATCTGAGTGGAAGAATGAAGATCAGCACTTCCAACTGTTGGTGAGGGACAATCCTGTATGACCCCGTCTTCAGCTGATGTGTTCTGGGATATGCTGCATAATGCACTTTTATTATTTGTGGCTGCATCATTTGCCGCCGGTTCACGAACTGATGCTTGCTGGGCATCCTGGTCCTGAGCAGCCTCATCTGTAGAGTGTGTCTCCCCTCCATGTTCCCGTGAAGTTTCTAATCGAAGTATTCTGACATAAGATGGTTTAGTTGGGATGACGAACTTTTCACTTTCACTTGTTTGCTTCCCATGTTGTACCTCCCTTGAGTGATTAAGTGCATTCTTTTTTGTGCTTTTATCTGAAAATAGTTCATTATTATATATATATGTAATATAATAAAAATGATGGCTTTAATAAAGTGCCTTATTACTCAAGGGTCTCTGGATGCTGTATAGCATAAACTTTTGCGCGCACTTTCTCAAACATGCACACAGACACATATACACAGACACACAATATAGCAACCTTTTCATTTGTAACTAAATGATAAACCACAAAAGATGTTCATCTTACATTCACCCACACTCTTACTGATTATAATAACAGCACTGTCAAAGCTGAGAAAAAAATGGCATAAAAAAAGGGAGATTAAAAGCTGTCTTTTATATGAGAGTAATGATTCAAGCTCAGGGAGTTGGGAAATAATTCCAAACCACTGGCAACTGGTAGATAAATATTCACCTTCAGACAATCAAATTGCTCTACAAATAAATAACATCACTATATGTTACATCTACTGCATTCGAGATGAAGCAACCGATAGCAAGATGTACAGGACATGGTGAGTGACAAAAGAAAATTAAAACAAAATCACATAAGATTTTCAGTGAGTCTAACTAGATGTTCTAGTCCATTTTCACACAGCCCATCATCTGATACTTACCATTTTTTGTATTTGAAAGCTTATGCTTGAAACTCTCTGGTTTTTCTTCCTTCTCCTGAAGAGAAATAATGTTACAGCAGAAGAAGAATTAACTTTAAGAAATAAATTAAAATGATAATATTGATTGTTAACAGAAATTCTGGCTAAAATGGTTGAAAGGCAAACACTTCTGATGAAACAAAACAACTCCATTATACACTGAATTTTGGGGCTATAAAGATACTCAAATAGAAGAACATGTCTTGAAATGCTGTTCAAGAAGAAGAATAAACAAAAAATATTATCTGCTATGAAGTTAGGAAGAAATCTTAACAAAAATGTTTCCGACATACTGAAGTGAAAGTCTAATCTATTGGTGAATATATATAAGATGGTCCAAATCATTGTGAAGGCTTTTAAATTAACATTAATGTGCAACAGCAAATGCATCAAAGCTATCTTTAAAATATACACCAAGAGTCTGAAATTATGTTCTCTTATAACCTGAATGACAAAAAGCAGACAAGATGATGTTTAACACTGTCTGTCAGTCTTTTTAAGAAATGTTAGTTACACTGTGACTTTACCTGTGCAGAAGTTTTTTCATCTGGAGGATTGTAGCTCACTCCTCCTAAGACAAATTTTCGCTTTGTGGTTTGCCATCGACTGCCAAAGAGAAAATAAGGAGTCAGTTAGTGAGTTACTCAATATGTGAATATCTATGGGAGGTTTTCCATGTGTGCTATCCTACAACATGTCACAGAAAACATGTAAGATCTGAAAACTACACTTTTCTTTCTTTCTGTATCCCCACAAAAAAAACCAAACCCTTCTCTGTCTCTTTTATACCAACCCCATTAAAATCCCTCATTAGTCTCTGGTCACGAGCATGTTGTAGGATGGCACACATATATGGAAACCCTTCTGTATTTACCATTACTGCCCTTCTTGCTGAGACCTGAGAATCCATTTCACTTTCAGGAGAAGAAATTGAAAAGATCTAGACTCTACCTTTTCGTTTTTCTCTTATCAGTGAAAGTAAACCTTTTCCTCTTATCAGTGAAGGCTTGCCTGAACTCCTGTACCAAATCATAATTGACATAACTATCATCATAAAATATCCAAACCATACACATAAATGGTAATCAACATCAAGTCAAGAATCTAACCTAAAAAGTAAGATGAGCGTGAGACTGGGACATAGATAGTAGACTAGTCTAGTGATCAAGCTCATTCCTCTCAATGTCTCATAGTCATAACAATAACTGTGGATTACATACAAACATCACTCAGAAAAAAACAACAAAAAACGAAACTCCATCGTTTATCTCTAATGCATTATCTTGCAAAAGCAACGAAGTGCTTAACCCTTGATTCCGACAGGGAAAATCTCCAAACGTTTGGCTGAAGTGCTGTCCACGACGACAGCAGTCATACTCATAGGACGACCGACCCTGCCCAGCCCAAGTTTCAAATCAGCATAAACATTCCAAAAATTCAGAACCTTTTTTGTACTGCTCAGAAACTTACGAGAATCTTCTAAGCGGCCTCGGCGATGAATCCATCATAATACATATGAAAACAGCATTTCACTGTGCAGAATGTTTTGATCCTTTTCAATTTCAAGCCTCAAGCGGCACAGTCACCGCCAGTAATCTTTTCTTGTTTGAGGTTGGACCTAAACGAGTATAGGAGTAGTTACATGGTCGTATTCGAGTACGGGATTGATTACGTGACATGCGTTTGGCGTTATCAGGTCGAAACGCGCAATTAAAACTGTTAGTCGCACCTATCTAACATCTGCCACCTCTCACACCGAGTACTGTCAAAACTGAAACTATTGGAGCCAAAAGGATCTGTTCAGGGCCGAGGGTGTTTAAGGCCTAAAGTATCAAAGAAACAGGAATGCTGATCTTGATATTTCCAATATTATTATAGTTTCATGTACTCGTGTTTTACCGCTAGATAATGAGTAATGCCTCATTAAACATCATCATAAGATCTGCAACTTCATATCTCACGATACAGGAGTTTCCAGGGCTCGGGAAGCTCGCTGGCTTAGGATATCGGCATAATGTTGTAGTATGATCGATAAGTAATTAGTCTAATAATAGGCTATATAGTAGCTGGCGTACCACGTTTTGGGGGAGTGAATTTGAGGGAGGGGCAAGGGGGAGCTGGTGGCCAGAAACTGTTATAATAACGGAAGTTAGGAGATTGCTCCTAATTAATCGTAACATCTGCATGTGAGCCAGTTAAAAACCAGCTGATGACAAAGGTTTCGAGGGAGACAAACTAGAGGGATACAGCGCAGAACATGACGTACAGAATAAATTATTTGGGTAGAGTCCATCCCTATCCTCTAGTACCTCCGTGCATTGCTTTCTGTTTGCTTTTCTCAGTATTTGTAAGACAGGAAGGACTTATCTTGATCTAAAATTGAACCATCTACGTCAAGTTGATTGTAAATAATCATAATCGCCCGAACACTTTTATTGTTGCTCTTGACAGTTGGAGTTACGTTTGTCAGGACCCCGGTTGCAAACAAGTGTCATTGTCTTTTATCTTGGACTGGATTATCGTGGCTGATTTGATGTGCGTCCCGGGACAATCGCTGTCGATAAGAGCAAGAGCATTACGTAATTAGCAAGGAGCTTAGATAAATAAAATAAGCTCCTTGGTAACTTGCGCAACTGTTAGAGGGTAACACAAAGAAAACGAATGTATATAATGCTGTAGTTTGGTGACATGGCAGAGAGGCAGCTGAAAAAAGGCACGACAGACATTTTAGCCTTGAGAGCCGATTGTTTCAAAATTAGTACTGGAAGGTATCAACACTGCGAAGATCGTTGATATGACACTTGTTCGTTGGGAGTGGCATTAGTTCGGTTCTTTTCATTCGTCCTGGTTTAGGTCTAGATCTAAATCTATAGTGCACTCTGTTCATGAGTGAAGCTTAAACCTTCATATTATGGAAATTTACTTCCGATAGCGTCAGATAACAACAACATCAACAAAGTATTGAGCGCAATGGACACCGAATGTTGACGCAGGCAATCCAGTTAATGGTCTAATAGTATTGAGATCGGGGTTAACAAACAAACAAAGGAAGCACATACACATATAAACAAAACAAAATGGGAGATTCACAAAGATAAATTACTTCTGTCGAGGCGACTTATACCTTATACTATAGTCTACCAGTGAGATAAGAGGACTGTCACAGACAGAGAGCAGGCTACAGTTGCATAAATAACCAACAGCTGCTTCTTCCCACAGGATCTTTCTTTATACAGAGGAACCTTGATATTAAGTAAGCTTACTCATTTAATATTATTGTTTAATATTATTTAATCATTTCATTACTCAGGTGAATCTCGATATTAAGGTTTCCTTAATAATAAGTAACCTTTACTTTTTCATGCACTAAAGCATACTTTATATCGTGTTTCTACTTTTAAACTGCATCTTTTTGAGCCCGTTCAAAGACTTTACTGTTAGATTTATTATCCTTGGCTTGTCGGCCCTATGACTCTCGGGCCTTTGCATGAGGCGGATAGTAATCATGGCTGAGGAAGGTGGGTAAAAGTAACAGAAAAGTGAAGAACACTATCCTAAAATACGTTTTGACTTAGTATGCCATATCATTGTATTTTACTAAATTGAGCAGGGCAGATTTTGGTTGGTGTGAAGAGACCAAATTCCTCAAGAAATGTTTAAGGTCTTAACATTTTTACATCATGCGGTTTTGCGCATGATTTGAATCCGGAAGTCCGACACATTTCGTAGGCAATATTCCACGACTCTCCCACCTAATGCTTGGTTAAAGGTTAGGGGCATAGTTAGGGGTAAGTTTAGGTTAAAAAAATGTTATTGCCTGGGAACTGTCTGGGTGTTTTTTCTTTTTCTAATCCTCTCCCCATTCTAAATCAAGCACTAGGTAAAAAGCCCACGGATACTGTCCATGCAGAATGTCAAACAGTCAGATATATGCAGCACCAGTGTCAGGTAGTGTTGATATGTTTTAAGGTATATTTTAGCTTTATGTATGATTAAGAACAATATTCAGGGATTCTGTCAAGGGCCTGTGTTGATGGTTGGCGGCAGGAGTCCAAGCCTGAAATCCAGCAAAATTTGCAAACAAAGTGGAAAAGCTGATACACCCCAGAATTTAATCATTGTGACTGTCGGAGGAGATAGTGTTCCTTATGCAAATGCAACCTTGAATTCCGATAATGCAACCCTCTACTGCGACCACGTCTTTATAACCGGGGTAAATTTTATCAGATCAAACCAATATCAATAATTACATATATTCTTGTATTCGACCTAATTTATAGAATACCGGTACGACATAAGCCTAGTACGTCAACACGAACGACTTTCTTACGCGGTTTAAGGTGAATACTGTCAGACCCTCTGCAGTGACTCTAAATGGTGAACTTAGATAAAACCGATAGAACCATACTTGTCAAGTCGTTCTGGTAATTTTCGAGTGGGTGTGTGGTGTATGGTGTGGTGTGTATGTGTGTGTGTGTGTGTGTGTGTGTGTGTGTGTGTTGTGTGTGTGCGCGCGCGCGCGCACGCGCCCGCGCCCGCGCCCGCGTATGTGCGTCAGAATCTGGTCTTTGTAAATGTAACTGGTGACCTCTTTGATTGATTTTTATTATTAGTCTCAGAACTTCGAAGTATATTTCAACTGGTGGAAGGCAGATCCATCCATCCATCCATCCATCCATCCATCCATCCATCCATTCAGCCATTTGCCTACGCCCGCCCGCCCGCCTGTCTGCCTGTCTGTCTATCTGTAGAGAGGCAGAGAGAGAGAGATAGAGAGAGAGAGAGAGAGAGAGAGAGAGAGAGAGAGAGAGAGAGATGTTACATTTTGTAAGCAAAGGAATGCGCCAGAGCGCGTTTTCCACTTCCTATGCTGATAATCGTTATTTGCTCGACGCACTACGTATTCTACATAATATGATGTCAGGTACAACCGGTGAGTCTATGTGCAAGTTAAACGATTCTTGTTTGCTCATTTTTTTTGTTGTTTAAGAACATAGAATAAACGTCTTGAAACTTGAAACTTGTTTATCTGTCTAACGATTGACACGATGTTAATTTGCCAGTTGCATCTCCATGAGTGCTTGGTAATCGTTACCAGTACCACCATTGATTGATCTTGCCCATGATCGTTGCACTATGACTATTTTATTGATGGGGGCGCTAATGGCGCCAAGCCATTGTCCACAAACCAGTTTCACATCCGGTACACAAACCGGTATTTACTTTATCATTGCGTTGGCTGGCGCTGACTGCTTGGCTTTTGATGCTTATCGATTCCTAACAGTATCGGCCAGCCAGATCTGTCTCCACGTCAGTCCATCGAGAAGTCATTTTGGGAGGAAGCTATCAGTGATGATTTTACACAAGCTTACATTAAATGCTGCCATGGTGGCCTTTTATTCTATCATTGTCGCAACCGTGCCAGTGGTTTTGTCCATGAACACTTCTGTCGACCTCGAAGAGGACGCTTACGTGCGACTGACCAACCACGTCCTCAGTCATCCCCGTATCATGTACAAGATCCCACCGTCGCATGGACCCGGCAACGCAGTGAATATAAACTTCTACCCGTTCCAAATTCTCTCCGTCAGCGATGTGGATCAGTCTGTTACCATAACAAGTCTGGTAGCCCTCAGCTGGTACATACCAAACATCGGATGGAACAGCTCAGATTTCGGCGGCTTACGCCTATATTTTATCGATTCCTCTCTTCTCTGGAATCCTGTCATCATCCTCCCGAAGAGCACGGATGTTTATGAAGTGGAGATGTCGCCGGTTCTGACACTGACAAGTAAAGGGGTCATAGAGGCAAACATACCCATGAAATTTTCCACTTTTTGTTACCTGAATCTAGAGAAATTTCCATTTGACGAGCACAAGTGCATCGTGCCTATCATAGAAATAAATGCCATTTCTCTTCATTGTGCGAGCTCGCAGGCTTGGCTCTCCGACCTGGCTAAGTACTTCGCAACAAGCGCCGAATGGGACATCCTGGATCATGGCTGTCAGCCAGAGCAGGTAGGTCCAGTATCTTGGCAAAGCCATAAAAGCCATACAAGACAAAATAAACAATGGAGCTAAGTTATCGCGGGGTGGTCAAAATGTTCACAATTTTTCGGTTCTCACCTGGCCCCTAACTGTTTCCGAATTGAGTTATGGAGATTAGGTGAGTAGTAGTTAAAACCGCCGTCTCAGGTGTAAAGTTCAAACTTAGCACTGGTGATGTTACATGCAAGGACTGCTGATATGATGCCTAACAGCTTCTTGTATCGAGCCTGTAAGCACTGAACAAAACGATTTCGCCCATGCAGCCGCTGCCAAACCATATTTATCTTTCACACAAAACTCATACCAGGGTGAAGGAGTTGTGCTGCAATGGCCAGATTTTTCGCTTTTCCACTCACGTTTTGAAAAGGCTTAAAAAAAAAGACAACGGGTTTCGAGACTTCGCCCAATACAATACGGTTCCCGTTAAAACCGTGCTTATCCTACTGCATCACTCTTGCTTCTCCTCATGGTTAGGGTTTTCCAATTGGCAAAATACTCTAATGCAGATGAGACGTGACACGTGACTATTTTTTAATCTAAACAATATTATGGCTGGCAAAATGGGCGTGGAGAAGGGCGAGAGGAGGGACCCCTTTTAAAAATCAAGAAGAATGTAGCTTAACAGTTGTTTAAAGACAAATACGAAGTGACTCGTTTAGCGTGCAACTTTGGCTGTTGTGCGTCTCCTCCCCC
>JAWQUT010000025.1:1205136-1219044 GCA_033807755.1 Ellobium chinense | reverse complement strand
AATAAAAAAACAACAAGAAACAAACAAAAACAAAAGGAAAGCTTTTATATATTTCATACCAAAGTTGGCTGGACTGATATTTTTGATGCCAAGGTGGTTAGCCAGGATATACAAAGTATATTGCGATGTTTAGCTCAAATGGGATATACTGTTTCATGCCAACGTTAGCCATGTTGGATGATGACTGCAGCCAAGAAAAAAAAAAAAGAGCATAGATTTGAATCAGTTTATTTAGGAAGCTGATATGTTGCTGAAAATCTTATAAAAGACCATGCACAGTAGAACCCAGAAATTAAGTACTCATTTAATCAGTATACCTTATTATAAAGTGTGAATTTAACATGCACGGATTCTATTTATCAGTCATTTCATTAAGGTGGACCTCGATATTAAGTATACCCTAGCAATAAGTATAGTTTTTCCACGCACAAAGGGTATACTCTATATCGAGGTCCCATTGTTAGTTCCTCAGGTTCACAGGCCTATCTCGAACCTAAAGATTTGTTATAAACACGGGAAAGAAAAGTTTGGAGGAATTCTGAGTTAACATTTGTGGATATCAGGTGGGATATGTCTAATTCGTTTGAATCAAACATCCAAGTCTTGGTCTTGGTTACGATATTATCGGTTTCCTTGATGAGAGATACCGCCACAGATGCCCTGTTTCTCTATGTAGCGGTCACCCAGGATCTCTTTTGATCGTGTATCCATCAGATGCTTGTTTTCTTCAGCCACAGCTGTTTCTCAACTGTCCTGTCCCCTTCAGCCTTTTTTTTTTTGTTGTTGCAAATTTGCAGGAGGGGTGGATAACGTAGCCTACACGTCGATTATTTGTTATTGGAGAGCTTTTATTATCGTCAAGTTCAGAGCTTTTACGGACCTTTGTGGCTGAGGTAGACATGCGCATAATGGCATTTCCGGGTGTTAATAGCATAACTGCACGTTACGAACATCTGATTCTAGTTCGTAACATGTGAAATGATCGCAACACCAGAAAATGCCACATGCGCGTGCCTAACTCTGTTATAACGGTCCATAAGAGGTCCGAACTTGCAAATAAAAGCGCGCTACTAGCATTCTAAGTAGATCTATTTGTTTGTTACAGCAAGCCTTTGAGACTGTCGTAGGAAACTACACTGTGCACTGGTTCACCATGAGAAGGAAAAGTATGTACTTTGTGTCCGTTCTCATCCTACCAGTAGTGATTATGGGTATCGTGGCTCTCATGGTATTCTGGATTCCGGCAGAATCCGGGGAAAAGATATCTTTCGTCGTGTCGATACTGGTCTCCATGTTTGTTTTTCTCCTCCTTATCAACGAAATCGTCCCGAGGAGTATGGAGACGATGCCCCGTTCGATGACATTCATAGTATCTGTCGTTCTTGAAATCGTGTGCATCATTGCTGCAACCGCGTGTGTTCTCCGGCGGTATCATCGTCGGAAGGCTGATCGGAAACAATGTGAAGATCACAGAGTCCAACCTTGGGCATGTGGATGTGCTAAAGGTGAAGGATCCAGGGAAGGAAACTTTACGGATCAAGATAGCATGGGTCATCGGCAGCCTAAAAATCTGAACCCCCCAACGAGAAGGCAAAAGCATCCACTGATGCCTGAATCTACATCAGAGGCGTGGAAACCGGACGTAATGGTCAGTGACAGTCCAGCATCTGTAGATCGCCATCCACCCGGAGCGAGGAAACGTGAGCTGGGCTCAGACTTGAAGCTCAACTTTCTGTTTCAAAGAGAGCTCACCCACCAACAACTGGACAAAGTTTTCTTCATTTTTTTTCTCGTCTTGGTTACGGTGGTAAACTTGCTCATATTCGTGGCTTAACGGAAGGACGGTGAAACTCACTGGAAAATATACGTCCAGCGGGACGCAGTGGAATGACGAATCTACGAAAATTGTTATTGTTATTATTATTAGGGATGAGACGGATTAGAGTAATACTGCATTATGATTCCAGAGCCACCATGTCCTGCCCCGTCGCCAGATAGGCATGTGGTTTGTGTTTGTACCACATTTCTCCACAATAGACATGATATCCCTTTGCCCTTACGTAATCTCCCACAAGCGGTAACTCAGACATGTTATAAAATTTTTAATAGATCTGACAACAAAGTATTAATCATCACTTGACAATAAACAGCGCTTGCAAACATTTTTATTGAGATGGCATGCAGATGTACAAGAGGATTCGCGATCTTTCGGTGATAGAATTTTACCAAAGTTAAAGATCAAAGTACACACACAGTGATGAAGTATGCCTGGAGAAACTCAAAATTCAGCAGTGTTGTTTTAGGCATCATCAGCAAGATCAGTCGGATGGCCGTCCCAGCATAGTTTCTGCCGATCGCATGTCAGGTATGAGTAGACGTCACTTCCGGCGTCGTAGGCAATGACCAGTTCATGCGAGTGTCCCAAGGCCAGTGAGGTGGTCACGGTGAGGTTGCCGCCGGCTCTCAGTAGGTCATCGTCCGCCCGCGCCAGCTGGAAATCATGGCTGTGGACACCTGGAGGATCTCTAGATGCAAAGATAAAATTATGGAAAATAAATTTATGTTTGGCAGAGATAATATTATTATATTAGTGGCAGAATTACGGGAGGGAGAGTCTCCTTCTCCCTTTCTCCATGGAAGCTATCTTTTCGGAGAGAGAGAAAGAATGAGAGACAGAGCAGCTATTAATTGCTATAAGGATGGGATATAAATAGTCCCTCGCCCACCACCACGAGAGAATTCCTAGATTCGTTTCTGACTGATCAAAACTCAGTTGTCTGACGTTGTATCATATTTTCCTCCATATGTGATTTATTGAGCCTCATTTAAATGAATCAAACAGGAAGTTGGGATGTTGATGTGATAATAGCTTCAAATGTGCAATGTTGATTTGTTGTTTTTTCTTTTATAGCTTGTGAGCCCTCCGCTCCACATACACACTTGTGTAGCGTCGCTTTTGCTTCTATGCTGTTGTTGTTTTTTTTTGTCCCTGTTTTACACATGATCTTTACTGGTGTGTCTTTACTGATGTGTTAGATATGCAGTGTTTTCTCCAGGTCATAAAAATGTGAAGAAACATTCCCCGTCCCTCTCCAACCACCCTGTCATAAATTTAAGTAGGGATTTGTAACTCTTATGAGGAAGTTTAGCTCTTTTTTTTCCTAAAATAAGCAGGAAAGGAGGGGAGATCGGCGCACATTCAATGCATTTTTAGAGGGGATTTTGAAAATTATAGGGCGAATTGCGCTATCGCGCGGTGTGGACAAAATACTTTCTATTTATATTAAACGTGTATATTGTAACTGTGTGTTATCGACTGATAGAATGTATTAAATTTGAACATTAAAACTACCTTGTTATGAATAAGTCATCCAACTTGAGTTAGAGTGTATCTGACTGTTTTTTTTTCCCTTAAAGATGCATAAAGAGCAGTTCCAAAAACTATGCTTGCTTGCGGACCAAGCCTAAAATAGCAACGCCATTGTCTCTCTAAAGTAAGCTTAGTTGAAACAGATAACATTTGGCACATTTTTCGGCAAGAAAGAAAAATTTGGACTTTTCTTAAAGAAGTTTTTGCAACAAACATCTAGAGGTGGAGAATCACAAGACAAATAACTATGACGGTGCGCTTGAAGAGAAGTTTCTATGAAACCCTTCGAATTTATGGGACGCTTACAATACACAATCAAAGCCTTTAAATCCATTCAGAAATACATCTGAAAAAGGTGATTTTGGACGCGAACTGTGGCGAAATCAGTTTATGTGGTTACATCTGGTCTTAAACTGTTAAAGACGCGTTAGTTACATTTAGATTCTATTTTTGTTTTCAAAGAGGACTGTCAGGTTGATATTATGTATGTATATCACAAAAGACAGCTGATGGATATTTCCATTACATAATTTTCATACTATTAATATCATCATTTGGATTGTGGTGAGTATTTTTGTCACATCATTTACAGTATTTTAAAATCTCATTGAAATCCAGTTAAATCTCTTTTCTGCATTTTATCAACACCGTGACCAAGCAAAATGTTTGTTTTTCCCCAATATTCTGGTATGACTCTGAAGTTAAAAAAATATTTTCACTCTCAATATTAAGCATCCTGCATTCTATTGAAGTTGTATGAATGTCATGTCTGTTATGCTAGAACTGCCCTATAATATATTGATGATTATGACCTTTAGTCTCTTTTTTTTTGCTCACTTGGGGCGTACATACCACATCCCCTTCGTAAATGACACATAAATATACATATCATCAACCCTGATGTAAATTCCCCTTTAGTAGGGTTGCCATATTCCCGAAAGTTGTTGACATTGTAATGGCACCGTCACAGCAATACAAGTACTACGTAGAAATGTAGAGCAAAGAGAGTCGGATTATGATAGGGAACGGATGTAATCCCAACCACGGGAATGCGTAAGGCAGATAACTCCCGAGTACCATGACTGGAAGGGCGATGAAAGCTCATGTGTATGTATGTCCATATTAAATCGAGAGTTTTCGATTGTTATCTGTAAGGATAGACATGGGATTAATCTTTGACCTATGTCTGTCCAATGAACAAAGGCGAATAAAAGTCTGAAAAAAAAAGGACAAAAAAAAAGGGACTAATTGATACTCGGTGTTTCAAGGTCATTTCTAAGTCAGAATTGTGACATGGGCTTAAATCCCACTTGTTCTAAAAAACAAAAAGGAACAGATAGTTAACGGACTCTATTGGGCGTAAAAATGTGTTTTGAATTTTTAATACTAGATGTGTATTTTTTTGTATTTTTTTTTCACGAATTTTTGAAATAACAAGTACAAAGTTGGACACCCGAAGGCAAAAGTCATCTTTCTCAAATCACTTTGTGTGTGTGTGTGTGTGTGTGTGTGTGTGCGCGTGCGTGTGTGCGTGCGTGCGTGTGTGTGTGTGTGTGTGTGTGTGTGTGTGTCTGTGCGTGCGTGCGTGTGTTTGTGTGTGTGTGTGTGTNTGTGTGTGTGTGTGTGTGTGTGTGTGTGTGTGTGTGTGTGTGTGTGTGTGTGTGTTAAAAAAAAAACAAACCGGGAAGTGTCTTCCACTTACTCACCGGTTGGTCTCCCTCAAAGTAAAGTGCATGAAAGGGCTGGCCACAGGGGTGCCATTGCCCCCTGGGACTTCATTCAGGAGGTAGGAATATTGCTTCAGATTCATGACGATCTCTTTCAGCGCCTGGAGAACACAAATGTCAACATTTATGACAGCGTATACCGTGTACTACATTACTACGATATGTCAAAGTTATACCACATCATACTGAGATATAGGGTGCCCCCATCCCACCCCCACCAAAAACAACAACAACAACAAAAAAAAAACAACGGGTTACGCCTACAGCAATCCCAAGACAGATCACTAACGTGTACCATGACTGAAAGGAAGGTGGAAGCTTTATATATACATATGTATGTCCATAGTAAAATATGAGTTTTCGATTGTTATTTGTAAGGACAGGTATAGAATGTGCCTCTGATCCATAAAGTGCAGAAAGTGTAAGATTATACAGTAATTCAATGAACAGAGGCAAATTTAAAAGAAAAATTCTCCCCTCCCTCTCTCCGAAAAAAAAAAAAGTTTTAAAAAATCTTAAGCAGTTGAAGTTTAAAACACATTAACACATAGATGCCACTTGCTGCTACTGCTGCAACTTTCAAGTATCTAGGTGCTATGGTTATGTCACAGCTGAAAAATTAAAAACACTTGTTTAACAATAGCTCATCCAGTGTGCATCTAACACACTGACTTTGGTATGTCATTTTTCGTCTTTTTGTGACAGGTGTCATTAATTTCTTGGCCGTGACTAAAATATAGGGCGAAATTTGCAAGAATTACGGATTATATCCTGTTTATGAGCTTAATATTTTATGCCCTTTTTTTTTTCTTAACTCTCATGGTTATTGGACGATGAATGAAGCAGAAATATTCTTTTAAGTGGGAGGGGAAAGGCGGGAGAGGGGCATCGGCATAACCTGTTACAAAATATCAGCAGCACACTTAGGCTTTAACTTTAATATGCAGGCACGTAAAATGCCTTGTTCCACATCACTTAAAGTGAAACATACAACCTTTTGTCTCAGCACTGACGTTGTACATCATGTGTTTTGCTATCAGTTTCCAGACCAGACAAGCCTATCGTCTTACCATTAGTTCCTCGCCAACGGTGCTGCCCTCCGAATGAACGGGGAAGATGGGATATCGAAGTCGCACTTGGCCAACCCCTTCAATGTCAGGGGTGATTATGCGGGGACCCGAGGCGGCCATCTTTTGTACACTGCCTTGCTTGTCGAGAACGCCCACCGACTCCTGGGCCGTATCGGCGTAGTCCACCTCCACGGCTGTGCTCTTGTAGAACTCTATTGGCGTTCTGAAGCGACAAGATAATTGACAGCTTGCGCATTAACGATGGTCTCGTTTACCATCATAAGAATTTCATTAACTCTTCATGCTGAAGGCTACTAAGAGTGCAGTCAGCAACCAATGCACTAATGTAATTCTTACAATGGTAAAAGATCCAATCAATCCAGTACCGTATATATATATATATATACAGTATACAGCAGCAGCAATGATGACACCAGTAGCGGCAGAAAAAGTAATATCAACAGTTAAAACAATCAAGCACCTCACTCAGACNTATATATATAAGTCAAACCCACAAGCCCAGAATGACAGCCTTCCAATTTTGATAAGTACATGTACTCACAAGCCGCATGGCTTTGCTGTCTACTGTGATACGCAACATGTCGAGAAGAAGAATAACTGAAGACTATAACGATGACGACGACGACAACAACAACAACAACAACAACAACAGCAGCAGCAGCAGCAATGATGACATCAGTAGCGGCAGAAAAAGTAATATCAACAGTTAAAACAATCAAGCACCTCACTCAGACTCTGATCATTACTAAAAGTAAGACATATCGGCCCATATATTTAATTCATGTATTCTCTGATGCCATCTGTGCTGTGACTGTATGCATAATCTATAACGTAGTGCGATAACTTCAGAGAACACTGCTAATGTTTTAGGAATTTCCCATAGTTACCGCAGTATGTTAACTAACGTAAAGATTACGCATACGAATACTGTGGCCGTATGCATAATCCTTACATTAGTTAACGCACTGTGGTAACCACGGGAAACTCCCAAAACTTTAATAGGGTTCACTGTAGTTAACGCAGTACGTTAAGTAACGTATGGATTATGCATACGGCCACTGATTCCCCTGAGCTTTGATTGCAATTGCCTACTGAACAATAATATTATGAGAGCTTTAGAGTGTCATTTTCTCTTTGTGTGCGTGCGAGGGGAAAATTGTGTGGTGTAAGATGAATGACGTCTAGTGTGTGGCGACCCTTTATATGTTTCTGTGTTTGCAATTCTCTCTTGTTATTGGCATTTCCTGTTAAGATATTGTTATTTGCAATCTTTGTGAATACATGTGTGTAATCGTTGATATTGTCGTTGAAATTGCATGCCGGACTAAAAAAAAACCAAAAAGTATGTTTTCATGTGTCGACAATGGTAAATCTTACAGTTGGAAACAAGCCAGGATACAACCACAGTAAAGTGTAGAAGAAGAAGAAAAAAATATAAAAAATGCGCCTGCCATTATAAACGAATTTCATCATCATTGATTTAGCAAATAAAAAAAAAAACAAAACAAAAATTGTTCTTCTATCAGGAGAGACAGTGTGCTCGATTTCGCCGTAATGCAACCCTTTTCTTTGTTAAACAATGACAAATGCTCGCTCATTTACGGCGAAATCAAGTTCGTCCCAGGAGAGAAAAAAACATGTTAAGCGAACAAACAGAGCTGTGAAAATCACGAGTCAACACTGCGCGTGAGTGCCTATTTCATTTGCATGTCCGTGAGAATCGGCATGAGAGTCCAAATCTATAATCAGATCTGGTAATTACTCCAGAGTCACAGATCTGTGAGTCAAATGATTCAAAACTTAAATGTAAAGGTATTTTGTTTGGAGCGTTTGATACGAGGTCTTCCTATGTTGAACTTTACTGACGCCATCATGGGTCTTCCAGCAAGGCAGAGCTGCGAGGAGAGTAGCTTCATCAATTTATTTCCCTCCTTCTTCCTCCCTCTGAGAAAATGGCGGATACCCTGGTTCAGCCGTTGCCAGCATCAATGTTTCTACGGAATCCGATGCGTAATTTTCCTTCGCCCAGTCTTTGAGTCTGTGTGTGCGTGCGTGCGTGCGTGCGTGCGTGCGTGCGTGCGTGCGTGTGCGTGTGTGTGTGTGTGTGTGTGTNTGTGTGTGTGTGTGTGTGTGTGTGTGTGTGTGTGTGTGTGTGTGTGTGTGTGTGTGTACGCAGGTCTTGATTGGGTCGAAACATAAAAACATACATTTCAAGTCCAGCAGGCAGTTTTAACAGTTTTACATGTATTCACATAGATGGCAAATAACAATGTCCTCACTGGAAATACCAGTAACAAGAGAATTTGGAAGGCAGCAACATGTAAAGGGTCGTCTCAAACAAGTCGTCCTAATTCTCGCCGCACACACGGTTCCACTTGTATGCACACAAAAAGAAACGGACCAACAGACAAACTAATGTTCTCATAACATTACATACGAATAAGCTGACCCAACCAAGCGCGTAGTGGTACGATACGACTTCATTCGTCATATTATTTTCGTAGAACATAATAAATGTTTTCACGCGTTAAGGTCCAGCGTAACGTGACATGCTGGATGCGGTCAGACTTAATGCAGACTCTGATCATTATTAAAAGTAAGACATATCGACCCATATATCTGATTCACGTACCGGTATTCTCTGATGCCACCTGTGCTGTGGTCGTATGCATAATCTATAACGTAGTGCGTTAACTTCAGAGAACACTGCTAATATTTTGGGAGTTCGCATAGTTACCGCAGTGTGTTAACTATCGTATGCATAATCCTTACATTAGTTAACGCACTGCGGTAACCAGACAAAGTCAGACTTTGTGAAAGAGAAGGCTTGCATGGGAATTATATGCCTGAATGGGGTATATAAAGAGAGGACAGGCATGATGGGACACTTCACTAATTTGAATTCACGATATACACACTTCGCTGATCGCTAGTACATTGTCTTGTCCTACCGAACGTTACAGTAAAGAAAATTGATATCAAAGCGTGTAGTATTTGAAATGAAATGTAATAATTCGTAGCCCATCCATCTGAGTCAAGGCAATCTCCACAAACGCTTGAAGGTGAGAGTTGCCTTCCGACGGAACTATCGGACGGACATGCGCACTGTGCAACCCTGATTAGGCTAGTCTGATTAGGCTCGTCATCTCCCCTGCTGTCACCAGAGTAGGACATATTCGAATCCTACAGATTCGAATCTGATCCGGATCCGGAAATTGCAACCTGTACCATAAATCCTATACCAGCTGTTCGTATCAACGTCTCTTCTTTTCTTCTATATTTCTTAAGTTATCAGCAACATCTCGCCAATCACCTCATCCTGGATGGGTTTGAGTCAGTAAATTTATGGATGTCTGTTACTACACGAGGTCTTTTCCAGTTTATTTTCATAGTAAAAAAAAGTTTTAAGATAATAGCTATACATTCGGACAAAGACCCAAATTTTAATTAAAATGATACCGTGAATTCTTGTAAACAGATCTGTTTCCCTATTGCTTGTTTCCTGTGAATCAAAGTATTCGAATCCAAACCAATTTTAGAATTCATATCTAGATTCGAATCCAGGGCATAGGGATTGGATGGAATCGTAATCTTATCAGGATTCGAATCCCGCCCATCACTGTCACCTTACCTGTAGAAAGTCCTGGAGTTGGTACCGTTGTAAGCCGTCTGGTCTGTGAGGCCTCCATTCCTGCCGTCAGCTGCAACGTAACTTGCGTCACCTACCGCTGGGTCACCCTGTTCAACGAGAGAGTGATTAGTGGGTGAGTTACGGTTGCCAAGGCTATTTTGGGNGGGGGGGGGGGGGGGGGGGGGAGGGGAAGGGTGCGAGAGAATGGAGCGTGAATGTGTGTTATAGCCAGGGCCGTGACTATACCTCCTCAAGATCCCCATCCCTTCCCTAGCAGAAGCATACCCCCTCCCCGCCCCCCCCCTNCCCTACTGAAGTGTCCCTTCTCTCTTTTTATTTTCTATTCTCCGCAGCTCATTTTTCTCTTCTTTTCTTGCGGACGTCGTGACCCTCGGCCGCCTCCCCCTTCCTGCATGACGGTGTCTGTTACGACCCTCCAGAGAATAAACTGATAAAAAAATACTGTTACATTCAAATCTTGCTGCTCACAATATTGCTTTTAGAGAGAAATTTTGATAATGACGATGATGAGTCTTGAAAAAATGCTTAACACGAAATGTCGACGATTCTGTTAAAACATTTATTATACATTTTTCAAAAAGTTTTGTGTCATTGGGCAGAATCATATTTAGTTATAATGATGATGATGATCATGATAATGATGATGATAATGACATAGTCCTTTCAGCTGCGAGCAGTACGCTCTTGACAGCCTATTGCCCCTCGGACAAAGCGCATGTTTTTCTCGTCGTGTAGTTGTTTGTATAGCGTTTTGTCGATAATGGAAGAAATGTTAACTCCAGTTAGTTTTGCTGCAGAATTTATTTGGGAATGAGAAGGTAGAAGAGAATGATGAAAACGAAAAGGAAGAAGGGTTTTAGATTCTCGTTTTACTCTAGTGGCTTGGTACAACAACAACACCACTGAAAACAACCCACAACAGGAACGGTAACTATTCACCATAAAATTCTTCAAACAGTAAAAAAAAACAAACAACAAACAAACCAATCAAACATAATAATAATAATAATAATAATACATAGCATTTATATAGCGCCCACCCCTGTAGATACAGGCTCTGAGTGCTTTATATAGAGAAGTAAATAAGATTATATAATATTCAGCTCACACACCCAACCGTACTACACTCTGTACACATGTACTGCAATACAGATGAAAGAAAAAAAAATGGGTTTCGCAGACTGTCATGGTCAACCAAGATATTGTTTGAACAAATGTGTTTTAAGAAGTTTCTTAAAAAGTACTTAGTCTAGACTAAATAAAAAGACAAGAAAAACGAATGACAAAAACTATGGGAAAGGAAACGGGAGAAGGTCCGTTCTTGTTATCACCTATACATTTATGGATGTATTTCTCTGTTCGTACACTATTAGTGTATGTGAACAGGGTCGTAACTAACACTCCTACCACCCAGCAGTTCGGGGGTATGGGGAGGGGGTGGGGCGAGAGTCAAGGAAGCTCAACAACAACAACAACAAAAAAATGGCGGCGGTGGAAGGAGAAAAACGGGGACAAGGAAAAGACGAGAGAGTGGATGCTTTCAAGCTATAATTTCAAGAAGAGAAGGGGGTGGGGGGTGGTCGAAGTAACTACCTTGTGTGTGAGTGTGATAATGAGGCTCCATGTCTGTGTGCGTGGGAGCAAAATGAATAATTGTCTACTCATTACTTACTACAGACTAGCAAATTGAATTGTGTCTTTAGTATGCGAAACGAAATCATTCTGAACATCTTGACATATACTGCTATCAGTTAACACACAGATTAACACGCACAACATTACACAGCAAAAGATAGATAAACATCATATCAAAGGTTGCACCGGCCTCACCTCGTAAAATGCAACATCGTATGGGTTCCAGTTGAACAACGGTGTGGTGTAGATAACCTCAAGAGGCATGGCAAAGGACGCCCTGATAAAATTGATTATAGTATGATAAGTAAGAGCTTCAGTAGCTATACATTGAAATAAGTCAATCCTACCAGCGCGTGGGATGAGTGGATCGGTCTGATAACAAACGACTGCAATGCAAAAACACAGACCACACAAACAATTCATTGTCTCCGGTCGATAATCTTATATTTGCATGTTTTGGGGTCAATGTTTGTGTGTGTGTGTGTGTATGATTGTATGTAGTTTTAACACGAGCACATTGTTTAAGATTGCACACCGACACTTGAGTTTGGGACTATTTAAATGGCCAATAACCAATCACTGAGAAATGAAACAATTTTTACGCTCTCGTGCACAACTGGAAAATTGTTATTATTATGGTAAGAAGTTAGAGGATTAGTGCACCCAGGTAACGATAATTACAGTTCTCTCTCTCTCTCTCTCTCTCTCTCTCTCTCTCTCTCTCACACACACACACACACACACACACACACACACACACACACACACACACACACACACACACACACACACACGCACACACACACACAGAGTTAAAAGAGAGCTTGCGCATCGATAGGATCTCTTACCATCGCATCGTAAGAATTACATTGATGTCCTAGTGCTGAGGGCCTTCTTCGAAACTTTTGACAGGCAGAGTTAATGTACTTTTTTCATTGGTGAGAGATACCATCGTTAGTGCACAAACTCTCATATATAACAAGAGGGAAATGGGGTGCTAAGTTTCGACACTATACGTGATGATGATGATGGTGATGTGGTTATTTCTGATGATGATGTTGGCAATGATTATGTGAAGGCGGTTATAGTGACAGTAGTGATAATACGATTAATGATGGTGAGGATAACAGAAACAATCAGATAATCACTACATAGAACTTATAGCTTCCCTACCCTCCAGTTCCCTTCCCTTAACTCAAGGAACGTAAAGGATCTAAGCGCCATATGTCAATGTAAGACCATCCCGATCTGCTTCAAAACTGATTTCAGTTCTAGACGAGGCATCACTTTTCCAACATTCATCTATTCTATTCAAAGTTGATTATGTAAATAGCTTTTTTTTTGTGAGGAAAAGGGGGAAANGGGGGGGGGGAGGGATTGTAGTCACTACGGCAAGCCGTTCTGTGCAGAATATCTTCACAATAACCACAAATACAAATTTTCATACAGTGTATTTATAATGATCACGTTCACGACGACTGAGAACTTGAGCATTAACGATGGGATCTCTTGCGATCGTAAGAATTATATCAGGCAGCATCGGTACTGAATGTACCGTTAGTAGCATTGAACAGGCAGGGTTAATGTAATTCTTATTATGGTAATAGGTCCCATTGTTAATGCTCAAGTTCTCAATAAATAATGGATGAGTGGTAATACTGCTGATATTGATGACAATGATATCAACCTTCGTGTGGTCTTTTCGCACGTGCCGTCACAGTACTCTGTTGACAACGGCATAATGTGAGGCTGAGTATTCAGGGCCACCCACAGGTTCTCGTCATTGAAGCCCCGATGGTTGATCTGAAAGGTAAGATAAATGTGTTCTTAGCATAATATGTGCAATGTGGTGGTATTGATTTACATCCGTGTTCTGGTATGACATCGTACTCCACGAAAATGATGTTCGGGAATGAAGAAAATGGGATCGCATGCAACGTTTATTGGTATGAAGCCTACCTAGTCCCTCTGAATGTTTATGTCCTTCCGTTTCTGAGCTCTCACAAGAGTCTGTCATCAAATGTGAATTTATATTAAGTATGATACCAAAGTTTGAATTTAATCATATTTTGAGAATACGACCTTACACATCAAAATATGAGAAGGTGCGCATTAACGATGGAATCTCTTATCATCGTAAGAATTACATTAGTGCAACGGTGCTGAATGCACCTTTAATAGCGTTCAACATGCAGAGTTAATATAATTCTTACGATGGTTAGAGGTCCCATTGTTAATGCGCAAGCTTTCAATTTGTCGATACGTAGTTCCTATTGTGAATTCAGATTCCAGGGAATCAGTCCAAATTTTCGAGGTCGTGAATAACACCTGCGACGTAGAAGGCAACCCATAACCATAGACAGTGTAAAGAATATGTAGGTCTTGTGGGTATGTGTGTATATTGGGAGGATTTTTTTTTTTGGGGGGGGGGGG
>JAWQUT010000025.1:1172858-1200145 GCA_033807755.1 Ellobium chinense | reverse complement strand
GGGGAGAAGGAAGGAGGAATATTTTTATCTCATTTTCATATTTTAAAAAAAATGTTTCCTTGTAAATACCATGCGCAGTTTTCCACTGTAGATAATACCGTATGGCATTTTATGTTGCAAGTGAAAGCACTGGAAAATTTGCGAGGATTTGTGAAAATCACCCAAAACAAACCACACACGCATCTTCAATTCTGTATACATTTACACTGCTCCTTTTTTTTTTTTTTAAGAAATAATTGCATTGAAATGCGTCATTGTAAGTAAACATAATGCTTTGGCTGAGAAAAAAACAGAACAAAACAAATAACACCAAAGGATTTTTCTTGATCTCGTTTAAAAACCAACGCCAAATTTTAGGATTTTGACCTCATAAAGCCAGATTGGCTGCAGCTAGCAATAGGTAGTGACGTTATGCTCATGGATGTCAATTCAAAAAGAATAGAGCAGATCACTTGGATGTAGGAAAATCTATTGTCTTTAAATTCAGGGACAGGGGTTACACTGCTACTTCTTCTAATAATATGCGGTTTATAAGCTTCGTATCCAGGCTAATGCCCGCTCACGCGACTTCACAATCTTATTACCCCAGCAAGCCTGATCACTCTCGGACTTTCTCAGTCCCCCGAGGAGCATACCGTGCCGCTGCCTTTACAGGCGCTTTTCACTAGTGCTCTGACAATATCTTCCACTGTCTATAGCCAGGTATCCATTTGGGGACTGAAGAAATTGTGAATTAAATGCTCTCTCCACACTCCCCCCTCCTCCCCTCCTCCCCTCCTCTTATGAAATGCTTTGATCAGTGAAACTACACAAGCAGTAACAGCGTCTATTAAATTTCTTCCCTCCATCTACAGGACAATGGTGATGGAAATCACTCTTTCAGTACACCAGTGTGTTAAGGCACACTGTATTATACAATGGAATAGGCATAGATAAGCCATACATTACAAAAACTGCCTATGGACCCAACAAGAATAGCACTTAGTTGGAACCCATAAGGAAAGAAAAAAAGGCTAGAAAAACCGAGACAAACATGAAAAGATGATGGTGCCAAAGGTTGCAGAAGCTCGATTGGTAAAAAAAAAACAAAAAAAACAACAAATAAAACTGGACTATCAGAGCCAATAATACCAGAGTAGAAATAATCGTATAACATGAAACCACACCGCAAAAAAATGGGGAAATTCAGTCATGGATTTGTATTGTTGTAGGCAGTGTTTCCCAATGGCTTCAGCGGATTTCATTTGAGGAGGCCTGTGGTATGAAAAAAAAAAAAGGCCAACTGTTTAACCCCTTTTTCATCAAAATCAACACTGTGAAAAATCTAAATGGAGGACCCCTACTTACTCAAACAGTGTATTATTATAATCTGAGCACAGTGATGACACCAGACCTGTGGATTAGCCTTGGCCATCTTGGAACACTCCCATAGTTCGAGGAGAAAATTTTACTACATAGCTTAAAGAGGCTTTTACAATTTGGGTCTTGCAATCTAAACAAGATTGAACAGAAAGGTGAAACATGCAATTCTGAAAAGAGGAAATCGCCCCGCAAAGCCTGTTAGAAAAGGGTTTGTCCTGTCCTATGCTCCCTCCAGCCCTCGGGGTCGACAAGGAGTAGTAGTAATACGGGAGCAGGCTATTACAAGGAGGAGTGGTAATACAGTAGTAGGCTATTATATAGAACTAGAAGGCGGACCTGCCTGTTCATACGTAGGCATATACATAATCATTTCGTTAGTTAACGCACTGCGGTAATCACCAAAAACATCGGTAGTGTTCATTGCTGTTAACGCAGTACGCTTGCGAACCTATGGATTTTGCAAATTGCCCCCAGGTATGCAGTGTAAATTACATATTATAAGCTACAAGCTGAGCGGGTCGCGCTTCACAGGACGTTGAAAACATTTTGTTCGTGATGACGAAGAACATTGGCCGTTTTTCACCAATGTGAAGTTCTGAGAGGGCAAAAAAAAAAAAAGGTCATGCAAAATTCCTGTTGAAATGAAGAAATTTCCTGCAGACGTTTTTTTAAAATTTATTTTGCTAGTACCCAATTTTTGCGAAAAATCAATATAAGCTTTCCACGAAGATCTAAATCAGTCCCGCGAGCCCTGCATAATAGTGATGAGCGCCGAAGTCTAAATTAATCCGGAGTGATGCTGCGAGATCGCCAGACTGACAAATTGCATTGAATTGTAGAAAAGCGTCATAGGCCTACTATAATCGATAATATCCAAACAGATCACTCCTGAGTACCGACCATGATTGGAACGCAGGTGAAACCTCGTGTCCATATTCACGCGCAAGTTTTTGGCTTGTTATTGTAAGGACAGACATGGGATGGACATCTGATTAATGTCTGTCCAATGAACAGATGCGATTAAATAAAAACAACAAAAAAAAAGTAATATCCATAAAAATATGGGTTGTTAACGAGCAGTTACTCAGTTGCATTTTCCTTTCAAGTACCGCCCCTTTTACAAAGTGTATTAGATGAGTCGTTTGAACGGAACTTTTCTTCTTTTTTTTTTTATCCAGCGAAATTATTTTTCAGAGTAAAGCTCAACTCTTGAAATTTGCAAAAGCTGAATCCTTGCAAAAAAAAAAAAAAAAAAACGAGACAAACCCTACCACAGTAAACACTGTATGTTTTGGTCTTCTTCATGAATTTTGACAATCGTCATTAGGGTCAGTCTAAAATTAAGAACAAAATGATGGCAATATATTTGCGTATATGATGCTTTTATATGAAATAATATTATGATACGCCAAAAGAACGATATTAGATACAAGAATGTCACGCTCATTCCACGTTAGCCTCTGTTATTAAGTAGGTTTTGAAAAATTTAATGCTCTCAACCTGATATTCAAAGTAAAACAATGAGGCAGACGTGGTTAAGCTTGGAAAACTGGCGTACAACAAAAACGAATCAAAACTTAATTTTTTTTGTTTTGTTTGGATAATCAAGAAGATATTTAATGGAAGATCAAACAACTCTAAACATCAGAAAAAAAATGACTTAAAGGAATGCGGAATGAGCGTGATGAAAAGTTAATGCTTTATTTACTTTCCCCTCCGATAAGGCTGCCATCTCAATACTTTGCTATGTATACTGTAAAGAGAGCCAAATGCAGTTGTTACATCGTTGGACACGCGAACTCACCAAGATCATAAAACAGTTTTAACATGCACTTAGCACGTGCTACGGCCGTTTAGATTGCTTTCTAGGAGCAACAAAAGAGAGCTGTCAGTGAACTAGAGGGTAAATACAATGTTAATCGAAGCTGATTGCATTTTGTTTTCTTGATTTGTTTGTGGCGCGGAACTCTCTGTTTTTAGAAATCCGTCATATTGTCTCCGGTTCACGTTTGAGGTCATCATTATCACGAGTAAAGTAAATGACTGCTGCGTTGTTATGGAGATGACGGGGTTGGGAAGATGGGGCTAGGTCGCAGATCCACCCTTAGTGGAATACAGTCGATTGCCAATCGCAGATTTTACTTCGTCACATCATTTTCGACATAACATACTAATCATTATTACCTCTGGCTTATGAATTATCGTAACACCTTTAAATCACTTTTTCCTTTACTGCCAAGGAGTTGCAATAAATCGTAGTCGATCTTGCGACGATCCGTACACAATGTAGATACACTCAACTTTCTTATTTTAATATATATAGGGGCGTAGCTTCCATGTAATCTATGAATCTGAGCTTACCAACATATTATCTATTTATCCAATATACATTTAATCAATATCAAATGTTTTCTAAAATGTTCAAACACCACCTTCGTAATTTTTTTTTACCTATGATCCATTTATAATCAGTGGCAAGCCGATTTTGTTAACATTACCTAGTTTACCTTACCGATGATCTGGAAGCGTATACAGTGTCTCACAGATTCAGTTCTCCCATATCCATAGTGTAATACGTACTTCCAAAGGCAATGTAAAGACAGAAAATTTAAAAAAAAAAGGTGGCCAATAATCAGAGAACAAAATTTACTTACCCCCTCTCTTCCCCGCCCCGCACTATTTTTGTTTCTTTTTACGTAAGATTCTTCCCGTGCTCGACTGCTCGATTTTTTTTTCTCCCTCTTCTTTTCTTTTCTTTCGGCGACACGGGGCTGGTAGTCCAGACGGTACCAGGCTTGCCATATTTAGATCTTTCGGAGCCAAATACTAGATTTGTAGCATTTTTAAAAAAATCTTGGCTTTCTAATAACTGACTAGGTTTTTTTTTTCTTTTTTAAACTCCAACGGACTGAGATCAAAACATTAATCTGGCTAACAAAAAGTATTTCAACTATTCTCATATCGTCTGCATTTCAGGTGATCGAATGTCTGTCATTATTGCCCTGTGAACACGAATCAAAGAGCGACCCCAAATCTGTTTCCATTTGACAATCATTTTCTATGTTGCTCTAATGCGTTTAGAAAGGCTTATGATAACTATAATATCTACGTATATCCAGAAAATAATCAGTTCGTGGTAAATTTCATGCTTTCTTTCAAATCTTGACCTCGATGAGCCCTTCCAGACATGGTTTGTCTGTGTTCCAGTAGAGGAAAGAAATATCTGATGCGACCGAAAATAACACCTTATCAAATATGCAAATATGATAGCAACAAATAAGCTTTATGAACTAAGCAAAAGCTATATCTACATCTTACTCTTTCCGCACTCACCCCCACCAAAAAAAACCAACAAACAACAAAACAGAGAAGTGCTAGATTACCAAAAATATCACCC
Organism: Ellobium chinense; assembly: GCA_033807755.1. NCBI lineage: Eukaryota > Metazoa > Mollusca > Gastropoda > Ellobiida > Ellobiidae > Ellobium > Ellobium chinense. The sequence continues at coordinate 1,195,386 of JAWQUT010000025.1, read as the reverse complement.
TCGCTACATCCCTGCTGGTATACTATCAGTTTTCAGATACGATATTGTCCCGTAATCGGATCTGCCCCCGGAACAGTAGAGTAAATCCTCACGGACTCGATACCGGCTCAAAATTTCGAGTTCGTGTGCTATTCAACTTCACGAGGTAAAGTGTGTAGAGCAAGGGGCCAGTTTTTGTCATGAGTAGTCGAGGAATTCGAATATGCTACTTGGGATTCTAAGTTGTGAGGTTCTGTTGTGGATCTATAATGCATTTATTTAGAAAGATACCAACGCTTCCTGGATGCTCACCTATGCCCATTGTCCGATCATAGTTGGAGTGATCATGCATGGCAAGGGCAGCGCCACCGATATGGGTGTCAGTAAAGTAGGGGCTCGTCCCTTCATGATATTGACGCACCTTCTTCACCCCTGACATACCCTCTGAGCGAATTCTAAGTCGAAGAAAAGAAAACATGAGAAAATCAGAAGTGAACTAGACTAGGTAACTTTAAAAGGACAGAATAGATTAGCCATGTAGAAACTGTTATAATGATTTTCCTGACGGGGATGTTGGAGGGGTGGTTTTTAAGAAGTGAGAGTGTTAGTGTTGTGTGAGGAGAAGGGAAGAAAGTATGAAGGAGAACTGCAGAGTTATTACATTTACTTTCTCTTCTTTCAGTGACTCTCATCTCCCGTGATGGTTCTTACCGCTCTCACCCCCTCTCCCAACACACACACGCGCGTACACACACACACACACACACACACACACACACACACACACACACACACACACGCACGCACGCACGCACGCACGCACGCACGCACACACACACACACACACACACACGCACTGTCTTTTAGGCAAACAAAGAACATTAACAACGTCTACCAACCTTTCTTCTACGAAGAGTTGCTCTTCCATCAGCTGACGCCCAAGGGACATCACCACATTCTCCAAAGCTTGATTATCCGTACTGTGAAGCTGGGAGTCAATGCCCACTGTGAAGGTATGTGTATATATATATATATATATATATCTCAGTAAAATGGTTTTTGGGCGAGAGCTCAAACCACTGTTATAGTCTAGAATAATGTCATGAATAGTATGTGTCTTTCAACCAGCCAAAATGAGGATTAAGTCGCTTTTTGACTGTATCAAGGTAATGGACGGTATAATATTAAACTTTGATGTGTGTGTGTGTTTATAAGGTGAACAACAACAACAACAAAAACAACAACAAAGTGTTGAACAAGCGTTATTCTGGCCTGAGATATAGCTATGTGAACCCTTTACAATGGAAAAACAAATCTTCAACAAAAAAATAAGAATTGAAGAACAATGTTCCATTATAAAAGTCATCTAATCTGCCTCCACAGTCGCTCAGATTTATCTATTTTCACCAAGAATTCACCAGTAACATCAGTAGTCTTGTGTACAGAATTTATTTCAACCTCCATTCCAGCAACAAACAGAGAGTCAGCATAGAATGTCCAAATCACCTTCAGAGCCCGGCAACTCAGTTCGTAGTCTAGCGACAAAAACCTTATTTTGATTGGCTGCATGCACACACAGACACACACAGACACACACACACAGACACACACGCACTCACACACACACACACACACACACACACACACACACACACACACACACACACACACACACACACACACACACACGCACTGTTTTTCAGGCAAACAAAGAACATTAACAACGTCTACCAACCTTTCTTCTACGAAGAGTTGCTCTTGCATCAGCTGACGCCCAAGGGACATCACCACATTCTCCAAAGCTTGATTATCCGTACTGTGAAGCTGGGAGTCAATGCCCACTGTGAAGGTATGTATATATCTATATATATATATCTCTCAGTAAAACGGTTTTTGGGCGAGAGCTCAAACCACTGTTATAATCTAGAATAATGTCTTGAATAGTATGTGTCTTTCAACCAGCCAAAATGAGGATTAAGTCGCTTTTTGACTGTATCAAGGTAATGGACGGTATAATATTAAACTTTGATGTGTGTGTGTGTTTATAAGGTGAACAACAACAACAACAAAAACAACAACAAAGTGTTGAACAAGCGTTATTCTGGCCTGAGATATAGCTATGTGAACCCTTTACAATGGAAAAACAAATCTTCAACAAAAAAATAAGAATTGAAGAACAATGTTCCATTATAAAAGTCATCTAATCTGCCTCCACAGTCGCTCAGATTTATCTATTTTCACCAAGAATTCACCAGTAACATCAGTAGTCTTGTGTACAGAATTTATTTCAACCTCCATTCCAGCAACAAACAGAGAGTCAGCATAGAATGTCCAAATCACCTTCAGAGCCCGGCAACTCAGTTCGTAGTCTAGCGACAAAAACCTTATTTTGATTGGCTGCATGCACACACAGACACACACAGACACACACACACAGACACACACAGACACACACACACAGACAGACACANGCCTGGCGAGCGCAGGTAACCAATTCGCTTCCGAGCCTCTCGGGACTCCCTGCTGAGCACTGTGCGATAAGCTCACAGCAATCAGGAAACTTAACTGAAAGTGATTCGTTGCCGTGACACACACACACGCACGCACGCACGCACGCACACACACAATTCTAGTGATTCAGTTTCCATTATTTTCAGATGGAGGACCTTAATATGTCCAAATGAAGCAACCGCCTTAGAGCACAGTAAACACAAGTAACATAATCAATTTCAGAGCCGTAAAGATGGAGCAACGTGCACTTCCGCATCCTTGATGATGATGATCTTCATTCTCAAGGGAAATTATTTCTGGGATATTGGGAGTCTCCGAATAGAGTAACAGCTTTCGGAGAGGGCGGATGTAACTTGGAGACAAAAAGGTTTTATGACCGACAAGAAACATAGACGGAGTTTAGTATTTCAGTTCAGGCGGAATTGAATACTGTTGTTCTTAATAGTCACAGTCGTTGTAATCGTAGTGTTGTAATCGTAGTGTTGTAATCGTTGTTACAGTTGTGAAATAGAGGAAAGTAAGGAGAGGGAAAGGAAAGGAGGAGAAAGTGAGTCACTGCGGTACAAGGGGGAAAAAATTAAACTGAATGCTTTGTATAATTTTCTTTTCCTCAACGTTTAATGACGACAGGTATTTCCAATAAAAGAAACACGCAAAATACTTTTTAAAAATTATCTAAAATGTACATCATGTCATGCTAGGAACTCTTTCCGGAGACTATATTTGAAAATCTATGTTTTGACAAGACTTATGTGAATGCTTGGAACCTTCTCCTCCCCCCTCCCCCCGAAAAACCTCCAAACTTGTATTCTTACCTATATAGGTCCTTGAACAAAAGACTTATGCCACTTTATTCTTGCAAGACCAACATTACAAACAAACAAACAAAAGTAAAGCATGTCTGGCATGAGGTGATTATCACTATCGGCTGGAGTAGAGTTGAAAAAACAATGCCAGTCTATTTTGGCAATGTTGCACTGAAAATACAAAGACGACTGAAAACATACTATGGCCGTATGCATAATCTGCACATTAGTTAACGCACTGCGGTAACCACGGGAAACTCCCAAAACATGAATAGTGTTCACGGTGGTTAACGCAATACGTTAACTAACGTATGGATTGTGCATACGGCCACCGGAAATGAGAACCGTTCTTAAGCCGTACGCGAGTGCTATCATTACGAATACCATAGCCAGCGCCACAACTGCTACTGCTCATGTTATAGCTATTAACAGGATTTAGTTCTCCCAGCTTGTATGCCAGTCTCGGCCAAAGAGGAACATCTTCTTCGCCTGAGTTTTACATTCATCGTTAGGGTACAATGAATACCGTCAAAAACCCAACCAATCAACAACAACAAAATCTCAACAATGGCTGCAGAAATAATGTTACTTTTGATCTTGACAGTAAAACAAAAAATCCATTACCAGCGAGGCCTCAGTCTCAAAAAATTGTCCTTTTATCGTTTCTTGATATTCTGATGGCTTTAGGGCTACCGTCTGAGAGCAGATCTTACGTTAGTGCCTCTCAGTCATTACGTTTTAATTACCGTAGTTATCTTTTTGTAGTTGCCTGCGGACGCTAGCTCCTTGAACAAACAAGTAGAAGAAGAAGAGGAAGAAGAAGAAGAAGAAGAAGAAGAAGAAGAAGAAGAAGAAGAAGAAGAAGAAGAATGTCAACAACAACAACAACAACAACAACAACAACAACAACAACAACAACAACAACAATATGAAGTCTCAAAATCCCAGTTACAACTACAAGAAAAAAAGAAAAAAAAAACAACGACAAGAAGAAGAAGAAGAAGAAGAAGAAGAAGAAGAAGAAGAAGAACAACAACAACAACAACAACAACAACAACAACAACAATACGATGTCTCAAAATCCCAGTTACAACTAAGCTTACAAGAAAAAAAGAAGAAAAAAAGACCGACAAGAACAAGAACTACAAGAACAACTAGAACAGCAAGAAGAAGAAGAAGAAGAAGAAGAAGAAGAAGAAGAAGAAGANACCATAGCCAAAGCCACAACTGCTACTGCTCATGTTATAGCTATTAACAGGATTTAGTTCTCCCAGCTTGTATGCCAGTCTCGGCCAAAGAGGAACATCTTCTTCGCCTGAGTTTTACATTCATCGTTAGGGTATAATGAATACCGTCAAAAACCCAACCAATCAACAACAACAAAATCTCAACAATGGCTGCAGAAATAATGTTACTTTTGATCTTGACAGTAAAACAAAAAATCCATTACCAGCGAGGCCTCAGTCTCCAAAAAATTGTCTTTTTATCATTTCTTGATATTCTGATGGCTTTAGGGCTACCGGTACTATCATTAGATTCTGAGAGCAGATCTTACGTCCGTGTCTCTCAGTCATTACGTTTTAATTACCGTAGTTATCGTTTTGTAGTTGCCTGCGAAAGCTAGCTCCTTGAACAAACAAGTAGAAGAAGAAGAAGCAGAAGAAGAAGAAGAAGAAGAAGAAGAAGAAGAAGAAGAAGAAGAAGAAGAACAACAACAACAACAACAACAACAACAACAACAACAACAACAACAACAACAACAATACGAAGTCTCAAAATCCCAGTTACAACTACAAGAAAAAAAGAGAAAAAAACAACGACAAGAAGAAGAAGAAGAAGAAGAAGAAGAAGAAGAAGAAGAAGAAGAACAAGAGCAACAAGAACAAGAACAAGAACAAGAACAACAACAACAACAAGAACAACAACAACAACAACAACAATATGAAGTCTCAAAATCCCAGTTACAACAACTACAAGAACAAAGCAAGCAGCACTATATAACAGTCACATGAAAAACAGAAGGGCAGTTCAAAAATAAACGTCTAGCGTATACTCTGGCAATACTCCTCTTTTGCCCGCCCGGCCTGCGGCAGAGACTGGCGATCACAGCCCTCCAATCATTCTTGCTTGCTCTCTGCTGTTTTCATAAACTCGACATTACGCATTCTGCTCCAGGTGTTCAGACAGTCTACACGTGCTTTTCTTTTGTCTTGTTTTGGCTCTCCTCCCCTCGGTCTTCACACAAATGGCCAGTTTCTTTAATCCTCTGCTTCTCATTTGTCCAAGGAATTCTAATTGTTCTGAGACGCGTACTAAATTCTGATGTCATTTTGAGAACTTCTTCATTTCTTCTCTTCTCAGTCCAAAAGAACAAAATTTTCTTCGTATTTACCGCATTTCTGCTGCTTAAAGTTTTTTTGTTTTTTTTTTTTGCTCTTTCATTTTGTCAGCATTTCATTACTAATCGCCCAGCTTTCACTTTCAAATTATAAGAACAGACCAAACATTTGCCTTTAGAACACGCATCATGGGTGATTGTGATATATAATTAAGGTCTACTTCTCATTATGAGGTTATCGTTGATATATTTTTCCTTGGAAAGACTTGCTCTCTTTGAATCTTTCTTAACCCTTATCTGCGATCTGATGTTGCAGTTTACAACTAGGTGCTGAACCCTGTATTAAGGATGTTTTGACTGATCATACTGCTATTTGCATAAGCCGTATTCGACATTTCGTGCTCTGAGTAATATAAAGCAGTATTATGCTTGAAGATTGATATGAATTATAATAACAGTCAGCCAACCAAACAACTGCCAGCCAACCACTTAGCTATTAATCCAGCCAACTAACTATCCAGCCAGCTACTTAGTCACCTATACACATCATACGTTTACATGTATGATGTGTATTGTTATATGTGTTTGTATTATGAATGAGAAGTGTAACACTGTATGACATTGTAAAAAAACAATTTCCCTACGGGGTAAATAAAGTCGTATTTTTAAACTAGCCAGCCAGCCAGCCAGCCAGCCGATTACTCGTTCCCCCAAATTCCCTGTAATCGACCAACCTTTCAACCAGCTGACCAACCTGACTAGCCATGACCGACTGACGGACAAACCGGTAAGCAATCAGCCAGCCAGCTAGTCAGCAAATAGATGAGCGTCTGCCTACCAAACCTATAATTATAACCAGCAAAGTATTTGCAAAACTCACCCAGCAAAATAAGAAAGAACGGAAGTCTGCTCATCATGATGTGCTAGTACTGAAATCCAGTGCTACTGCTCCAGTCTAGCTAATGTTTTTGTAAGTTCACCTTGAAGAGTGGGCGTAAGATTTAGTTTAATCATTGATACATGTAGTTTACCTATCTTACATATGAATCAGAGCCCAGGGGCGGATCTAGTATGAGGGGAAGGGGAAAGGATAGCTTATACTAATCTTAGCGATGAGGAAAGAGAAACTTATGGCTGAATGTATAATTCTTGTGTTAATTTGCGCATTGCGCGAATTATGCGGAACGACACTAACGTTTTGGAGGTGTGCAGTAGTTAGCGCAGTGCGCAAGTTTACGCAATGATTACCCATACGGTCACTGGCTGATCAGTGTACAGCAAAACAACGAATGTTTATTTTAAATCACATCGAAACAGCGGACGTAAAGACAATACGCAGATGCGCGAATTCAGGAAAGGATACCCCGTGGCAGTTAGCGCTTAGGTATCAGTTACTTGATTTCAGCTTTATTATGGAGAAATGGACCAAGACTTTGAGTATATAGTATCAGAAGCAGCTTTATTCACTGGTATGAAAATTGGTACATTGATAACAGTGGATCATCTGGAAAATTAAAAACAAACAAGAAACAACAACAACAACAACAACAACAACAACAACAACAACAACGACAACAACAACAACACAAAATCAGCAGCTTTGGTTCAGAAATACACATCTATATCCATATCTCTCTCTATAGATATGTTAGTTGGGGGAGGGGGCGGAACTATGATTCGCCCTATCTTCTCTCGCATTTTTTAAAAAAGCTTTGAGGCCGTTAAAAACGACAGCATAGAGCTCATTTTACTATTTCATAAGGGGGAAAAAGTAACTGATCAAGGAATACAATAGTGGGTCCCTTGTCCAACGCGAGTTTCTACACAGAATAAGCGTAAAGATGCTTCCCTCGCACTCTAGACTAGGTCAGCTCTATACATAGAACTGCTGAAAAGTTTTATTTATCTTACCAGGTGGTCTGATTTAATCGTTATGATTTATCAACATTGAACGATTGCTACCACCTGCTCAAAGTCCTACTTGCACCACCCGGTTGTGAGCAAGGGGCAACGAACAATAATTGAAAGATTTCAACAAGTAGGTATCGAGAATGCTCTCATTAAAAACATGTTCGATGTTTTCATGTTCGGTGTTTTGCTCTGATTTCGAAATCACTCAGGTGAAAAGTTCCAAATATTAACGAAGGTTTTCAACGAATTATGTGGCAGACGAAAGAAATATCGACTACAGGGTTTAGGTATCGAGAATGTTCTCATCAAAAACATGTTCGGTGTTTTCATGTTCGCTGTTTTGCTGTGATTTCGAAACCACTCAGGTGAAAAGTTCGCTGTTTCAGGGTTTACATGACTGCGCTAGAGGGGCCTGGATACGCTTATGTCAGATGTCAGTAAATACTTGGGCTATATCTCAAGCCTTCGCCACCATTCTCCCTCTCCTTGAGTTGGTGTATTTTTGCTTATATCATGATACAGATAAAGGACACGCAAATACACGATAATCGTTGAATGGTAAAGATTTTATCAAAAACATTTAATTTAGGCTACCATGATTACAGTTATTGACCTTCATCTTCAAAACATCGAAGGACATTGGAGTCTCTTCCCTATTCATCTTGTTTTGTTGTTGTGTAGATTATTTTCTAACAATGTGCTAACAATTGTTTGTTTGCCACAACCTCATGAGAAGTGCCGTTAGATTTTACAAGTTTTTTTTTTTCTACTCCCCATTCCCACTTACATGGTAGCCCTGCGCTTTTGCTCCATCCATCCATCCATCCATCCATTCATCCATCCATCCATCCATCCATCCATGCGACCGTCCGTCCGTCCTTCCGTCCTCTCGTTCATCAAACAGTCTGTCTGTCCGTCCATCCGTCAGCCCGTTTATATACAGGTATATTATGAATCTGTTTTGACAGAGTTGATAAGTTTGGGATAATATTTTAATTTAACTTGCATGAACTTACTGCTCTTGCTTTACTGTATTGGTCATGAATTTTCTATGGGGAAACCTAGAAACCACATGATGGGGATGTCGGCTCGTAAGATGCGGGCAGTGTATTCGGATTCAATTTCCTGCAACAAATTATTTGACTCTGCAAATTCCGCCAAGAATGGTCCTTGCAGCCAACGCCAACTTTTCTGGTTTCTAAGCTTGGCTGTGATTGGTCACATTTGCCTCTAAGTATGTTGAGCGTAAATTCGTTTCCCGGGCACCCTCGGTTTTCCCCTGGTCTATACCAATGGACTTTTGATCTCACCAAACCATTTCATTCGTTAAGTCTTCTGCACATTGCCTAATACAGGTCACTCTCGAGTACGATGACTGGAAGAACGGCTGAAGCTCGTATAATATAGGTCTATGTCCGCTTAAAACGAACATATTTAATTATCTAGACCTAACTAAAAATAGCACGCTCGAATTTTGACGTGGAGAACGCTAAGAAGCCAAAGAATACAGTCAAAACTTCACAGAAGATGTGTGGTTATTTGCAGTTGTAATTTGGGGTGTTTGGCAAATGACTGAATCACAATTTAGAAGTGAAAAGTCAAAGAAAGCTACAACAATTTGACATGAGCACACCCATTATGTGACCTTTGAACGCCAAGGCTGCGTGATTCGAAAGGCAACCAGCTGTGTCGCTGGCCAGTTCGAATGACAATGTCCTCTCAATGGCGGGCTAGACACAGTGTGAGTGGAGTGGCTCACAGGCTGGCGTGTTTATCGTATACGCAGTATGATGATGTTTGTGGCGCGATGGCCACGTAATAGGTCTAACTTTTCTTTTACTAAGTAGACTACCTGCTGTTGCAAATCTCTCTACCCGCTTGTTGAACGGTATTGTAAAGATGGGCTTCTGATCAATGTCTCTCCTGCGTGCGCAGAGGAAAATAAACAAAACAAAAAGTCGTCTGCAAATAAATGCGGCACTTTTCATCAGACTGCATGTGCTGCCTCTAGGGAACCACTGTTAAATTTTTCAGCAGTTCTGATGTTAGAGAACTTTCCTGTCATTTTGTTGCTTCAACATTCAACCATGATTGGGTCTAGCACGAGTCGTGGCTCTAGTCAGTGCTGCCACTCTGGTCATATGCTTTTCCCTTACAGCGAGAATGATTTTTCTCCCCACATATCCCCATGCATAATGTTGAAGCAAAGTTAGTGAGGCAAAGTTAATGAAGCAGAAAGTCTTATCATTTTACTCCTATTAAAAAAAAAGGGGGTTTAACCTACTTTAGATTGCAGGAGCCTAATTGGTATTTAAAAAAAAGGGGGGACTCTCAGTCAGTACTATCAGAATATAAAAGCTGTCCAAAGGACAGAAATTGTATAGAAACAGTCGTATATCATGCAACTACACCACAGAGGCAGTGAAATGCAGTCCTGAATTTGAAAAAAAAAAATTGTTCAGGTAGTGTTTCCCAGTGGCTTCAGCGGATTTCATTTGTGCGAGCCTGTGGTCAGCAAAAGAAGACCAAACTTTTAACTCCTTTTCATCTAGATTAAAATTGTGAAAAATCTAAATGCAGGACCCCCACTGTAAACCGTATGTAATTTGAGCACAGTGGTGGCACCAGACCTACAGACTAGCCTTGGCCATCTTGGAATGTTCCTGTGGTTCGAGGAGAAAATTTTATTATGTGGCTAAAAGAGGGTTTTACAGTTTGGCTCCTGCAACCTATACCCTACATTTCACGAGTTGTCCCGACAACTTACGAAAAGCAATCTTCTCCTACATACAGGAAAATGGATTTTCTTCAACTTCAAGCCGTTTTGTCCCATCGTAAGGGAAAATCGCTACGAGTGGCAAGCCTGGCTCTAGTCCCTCTGGAGGCTGAGAATTAGTCGACTTTGAAAAAGGAGTGGGTTTGCCGGGGGATGGGAAATGGAAAGAGGGAGGTGCAGGGAGAGCTGGAACTTGGAAAAAAGATGGACAATTATATAAACGTATCTCCAGCCACACCCAGTGATACCAGAAATCATCCGAATCCTCGTCATCATCACAGTCCTCCTCCTTCTCCCCCTCATCATCAGCGTCATTATCATCACCGTCACCGTCGAAAGTAGTTCAAACGCTCACCAGTGCATATAAAATATAAGAATTTAATAACTTCAAAAGAAAAGGACATTTTTAAAAAACGTATAAAATAAGAATATCTTATACCAGTGACATTAAGACCAGTAGATTCAAGACAAAAGTATGGATTTATCCACCCTGACCAGTAATGTGTTACCAGCAATGGTTGTCAGTGGATGTTGAGTGGTGCATATGTGACATAATTATTCACGCCCATTTTGCGTGGGCGTCAGCTGGTATATGTTAAGAGTCGACAAAAAAATATTCCACATCTTCTTCTTCTTCTCCTCCTTCGAGAGAGGGTAGCTTAAGAACTTCACTAGTACATGTATTTTAAGTCTCAAAGAAATCTGTGCAAAATTGCAAAACAGAATAACTAATGTTAATCATAAACTGCATAAGAAACATTATATTAAGGACCTCTTTCAATGTCTGTAGGTCTTAGTAAAATCTATATCGATGACTTGCTGCAAACAATCCCGGACCAAAGAAAAAAAAGGTCTACCAGAAAAGAAAGAAGAAGTCACCTGCTTTTTCTTCCAAAGGAAAAAAGAAAGACAACAACGAAAAAAAGTAAATTATACCGTTACAGAGAAGTAACTTCACAGAAGTATCAAATTACACGCCAACACACCGTTCGGTATTCATTGCTCACCTTCACTGTGGTTCAGTTTTCACATGTAGGAACTACATAGTCAGTCAGTGCGTTTCGCTTTTTTTTTTTGTTTTTTGCATCAAATTTTATGATGTTAATGATAACCAGACCCACTACTAATAGTACTAACACATCCTTGCATGGCTGACACTAATTATGACCTGTGAATTCAAATGCACTGCCTAAGTTATCATTTCCCATTGCCATTTACTTCTAGCCGATCTTTCGGATTTAGCCCGAATGGGTTTTTTGTTCAAGATAAATAATGGCAATTGACTTTTTATCCAGATAACTTTCTGTCGTTTTTTTTTTTTTTAGCATCGGTGCGACTTGTATTTAGTTCATAATCGAGTTTTCAACAATTCAAAGCATTACTTCCTCTTCTCCATCATTTCTCACGTGTTAAAATGTCAGCTCTCTGCCAATGCAGAATTCGTTCTGCTAGCAGTTGTTGCAATTCGCTTGACACAAAATGACGGTATTTACAGTTCTTCCTGTGACATTTCGCAGTTATTCAAGTTGCGGAAATATTGCAGCAAAACGTCAATATTGCTCGTGAACTGCACTGAAATTTATATTAAGAACGCCCATCAATATTTTGAGGCTTAAAAGCAATAATTTAAGAAGATCAGTAAACGTTGAACATTTGCAGCATTATACAAAAACAACAACAACAACAAACTAACCCTCCCTCGTCAAGACCGCAGACCTCCGCAGTAACAGTAAGTTAAAACAAGGTAAAAAGGCACAGGCCTGAAGAGAGTAGGGCACACGACCACTTGCACTAGGGCCCCTCTTCACTCACCACTCTAGAGGTCCCGCCACTCCCCAGGACCTACAGTCTCTGTGTCGTTTTTTTTCAGAGGCGTCCTACGGTATTATTTTGTTGCCCCCGGACCCCACACGATTTTCATTTAATTTTTGTTTGAAACACAAGTTTCAAACATGATAACATAAGGGCAGTCAAATATATAGGCACAAAAAATGCACGACAAATACACAAGCAGAGAAAACAACATAACTGCATGTACACTGGATAAAATGAAATAAGAAACAAAACCCGACATAGCAAAATTTTTCAGTCTGTGCGGTGATACATTAGTGATAACTATTAGACAGCAGCTAAGTACTCTCAGCTTGTTGAATATGGTATGCAGTACTGAAGGAAGAAATGTCACACAATAATCCGTCCATGGTCATAGAGAGTAACGAAATGTTGGTGCAGGTAGGAGAAATCTCATTATAATGTCATGACGGTTTCCATGAATTAAATCATATTATTATATAGAGGATCTGTAATGACTGTTTGTTTGATATCAGATTTATTAATTGAGTTATATATTGAATATTCATCGTATTCGCGAGCCTGTGGTGAGCGAATACAATAAATGTATAACGAATCAGATATCAAGCAAACATGAGTTTCAGATCTTTTTTATCATATAAACTCTAACTAATAAAAAAAACGAACTTTTAATAGTGAAAAGGCCCCTAAATGGCCCTCACCCTTTTTGACATTTCAAGTACTTTGATTCAAATGTTTAACTGAACTGAAACTGAAACGTGAAGAGAAGAGAACGATGACAAGCGAAAAGAAAAACAGAATGAAATATTAAAAAAACAAAAACCCTGGACAGAGGGAAACCTCACGGCAGTGAAAATAGTTACAAAAGAAATGACGTCACATATTTATGGCTCACAAAAGAAATGACGTCGCCTATTCATACGCCTAGAGGTTTCCAAGGTTTACAATCAAAGTATACGCAAGTAGGTCAAAGGTCAAATATATGTAACGTATGACAAAGCAAAAATTATTACACACTTTTATGTCACCGGAAATAGGCCCTGTTTATATGATAAACAAACTTTGGTATCATTTTGTTCACAACTTTGACATGACAACATCGGAATTTCTGCATGAACCCACGAAACTTTGTATTTTTTTTTTTTAATTTGATCACGAAAATAGACCTTCATCCACTAATAACATAGTTGAATGCTATCATATACATGCTAATAAATATCTGAATACAAGCATATTTTTCCCGACTTGAATAGCCATTATATCTCAGCATGGATGTTTTAAGAGCTAGCAAAAGCGGGCGTGCCAGATAGGGCTATAATAACTAGTCTACATCCTTTCGACAGATACAGAAAAAAAAATATCAAGAGTAACCAGTTTATTCTAAATAGTTAAATATAGAGTGGAAATATAATTTCCAAATCAGACAGCGAGGTGATTGGTGAATTATCATCACAGCCAAGCTGAGTGAGAAAAGTGATGAAAATATATAGAGGAAACTCGTGTTTGTTTGCTCGCGAATACGATAAATGTATAATGAAAATCATAAATCTGATACCAAACAACACGAGTTTCAGATCCTTTTTATCAAATAATCTCTAACGAATAAAAAAAAAATTGATCTTTTAATCGTGAAAAGGACCTTGAAGTGGCCCTCACCCTGTTTGAGACACATCAATTACAACTGAACTGAATAAACCACACAGTTACGCGACACAACGTAGATCCAAACAGCTGACAATCATCGATGAGACTTTAGACCCCCAAAACACTCTGATGTTTTCAAGTACTTTAATTTCAAATGTTTAACTGAACTGAAACTGAAACGTGAAGACAACGATGACAAGGGGTAAGAAAGACAGACTGAAATAATGTTTATAAAATCTAGCGGTGAAAATAGTCACAAAAGAAATGACGTCATATATTCATACGCCTAGAGGTTTCCATGGCTTCTAATTAAAGTATTCGTAGGCAGGTCAAAGGTCAAAGATTTATGTCCCGTGTGACATACCAAAACAATTATTACACACCTTTAGTCACCGGAAATGGTCCTGTTTATATGATGCAATCATTTTAATCTAACCATCTTCATTTTCAACACTGTCCCATACATTCTTCCGAAAAGACAAACGGAAAACTGCACAGCTGCTCGGACTTTAAAAATTTTATTCATTGAAGGTATACAGTTTCTAAGAAAATATTTACTTTCCTAAGACACGGATGTAGATCTAAACTGTAATATAGCTCTAACGTGACCTCAAACTAACTGCTGGCCGTGGGGTGAAAGAGGCACTCAATAGAGCGCATTCCTTGGCCAGAGTAGACAACTATCGCCCAGGTGCTGTTTCCTGTATTCATCCAATTTAGTGGGATTCAGATCTTCTGAAATAAGACGGACAAATCACCATATGATAGTAGACCACAGCTTCGTTGATAATTTGGTGGGTAGAGGACTATAATCTACTTTCTCTTCTCCCCTTTCCAGATTGGTGCCCTTCATGGGTTTATCAGGGTACAATCTGAACGGTCCTTCTAAACCGGTTTCGGTTAGACTGTTATTACCTGCGGCCTACCAAGCGGTTAATATAGACATAAAACAGTATACCAAAATGGCAAAATATTATATTGGAATCCGTCATCTGTGAGGAAGATACGGCTACTGCAAATTTCGGAATCTGTAAAGTATTAGTGATTCCGCAACTGGGATTTTTCAATTTTCTTTTGTGGTGAAGTCATACATTTAGGCTAGGATTTTAATAAGAATTGAGCCCAGAATCAGAGGACATTTTACTTGCCATCGCTATAATCGCCAAGACATTTCCTTATCAGCATGCTGACATGACTCTGGAGAGTGGATCTGTGATGGATTTGTTACTGCGTTTCTTGTAGAACGCGCTCGGGCTGAGACCTTAGAAATAGTCTTCCCTGCATCTCCCAGCTTGTACTTTTCCCATTTTTGTAAAAGGATTGGAATTGTGTACATCAAGGGGTTCAGAGCCGAATTGATCGGGAGGATCAGCACAGCGGACCAGGCGTAAGCTTCCCTATCAATGTTATGGCCACTCATAGCCAGAAGTCCCATGAGCCCGATGGGAAACCAACACCAAAAATCCGATAACACAACAAGCGACAACCGTTTGGCTACAGCGATGTCTTGTGCGCGCCGGGAATTGCTTTGTGTCACCGATTTTGCAGCTCTGTTCTTCGACATGGCTCTGTAGATGAGCAGCTGGCCAAAGGCAATGAAGAGGAACATGACAAAATTTAAGACAATGAAAACGGCCATCGAATATGCCCATCCTGGCAGTCTCTCATTGGTAAGCGGTAAACCCAAGCACATTCCGTTTGATGAGTACATGACCCAAGAGCTAAAGACAGGTAATACAGGAATCAGTGCCAGTAAAAACCCAATGACCCAGGAAAGAGCAACACTGACTGCAATGCCAGACTTTGAAAACTTATGCTGGCCGAAAGGAAACTGAATGACCAGGTATCTATCAAGTGTGATCAGAAAAATGAAAAACATTGATGTCTCACTTGACAACGTAGACAAAAATCCCGCTACTTTACAAAGTAGGCTGTGTCTCCAAGCTTCCTCATTCCACACATAAGTACCACTGTACAGTGTATCTGCACCGGCAATTATTAATAGATATACCCCCATGATAAAATCAGAGAATCCCAAATGTGTCACAAACATGCCTGTTGCCGTCTTCATATTGTCTCTATAACACACCAATCTGAACATCAAGACAGTAATATTCCCCAAAACAGCGAGAAGACCAATTAACCAGAGAAGAACCCGTTGCGCATTGTCTGCGATCAGATCTGAGCAAGACGATATGGCATCTTGTGGTGCGTGACAGGTATGGTCTGGAATTCCTGAACCCCGCAATTGAGGACAACACAATTTATAATTGTCTGTGTACAAATGACTCGAAATTGTGAGTCCCTTTAAAGAGTCTGGACGAATGGTTTTAACTTGAGACTTTCGCAGATCAAGCGTGTTAAGCATAAAGTTCTCAGGGAACGTATGGCTGTTCAGATTATTTAAGCTTGTATAGCTCAGATTGAGCATGCGTAGGTGAGGGAGCTGTTGTAGAGCGTCTTTATCGATATATGTCAAACCCGTGTGGGACAAGTCCAGCATTTTTAGCAATGATACCCCGTAGGCAGAACTTAATCCAGCGCTGTGGATAAAGGTAAGATGCTGATTATAAGAAAGATTTAACTCGTGCAGATTTGTCATGTGTGTGAACATACTGTCCTGTGTAATTTCCTGTATGAGATTGTGACTTAAATCCATCCAATAAACAGTGTCTAATCCATGAACATCCAATACGAAAGAGCCTAGGGCATCATGCAGCTGACAACCAGACAAACGAAGTTCTGTCAAGTTAATAAATTGACCACGGTCTTCTTTTTCAATTGGTACTGAAAGGTCAACTCCGGACATGTCCAGATATCGTGTCCTAGGATCAATGAAGACCAAGCTGTGCAAAGGTATAGACTTATCATAATCTGTGACGGTCACAGTTCCTGCAATGCATAGAAATCCTTTGGCGCACGTCGCTCTGCAAGCCAGCTCATCATCACCGAATGGACAGTGAGACTGGCCGTCACAAACTAGGTCAGGATGGACACAGATGTCACTGTTCCAACAATCGAAGTTTCCGATGCAGTCGTGATCTTCCACGTATCGCTCGTCTTCTCCAAAGGGACAGTCCATGATGCCATCATAGAGGGAGTGTAGAGGAATACAGTAGGACTCTGGACACTTGATATAACCTTCAGGGCACGTAAAGTTAGCACACTCGCGCAGATGGGACATATCTCTGCATCCCAACACACTGCCGTATCTGTCTTTGATGTATACACACCGAGGGGACCAATAAAATCTTTGGAATTGATTTTTACAAGCGTCGATCGTTTCCAGTTTTCCTAGCATTTCATCCAGGGGTCCCTCTGGACCTTTACAGTCGACAACTCCGTCATTAAGCTGCGATGGAAAGATGCATTCTGTTCTGTTGCATATAAAAGTGCAGTGTTCATCCCCAAGTTCTTCTCCAGTCTCATCATCTATATAAATGCCAGGGTTTTCAACAAGCCGAAAACCAGGGTTACAGCTCGCACAATCCACCTCGCCATCATGAAACCAATGTCGTGGAAGGCACGTACCGTCACAACAACGTAGTCCTTTACATTCTTTGCATCCAACCTCATCGCTCTCATCCAAACAATCTTTGTACAGGTCGCATCGAGATTCTAGTGGAATGCATTGTTTGGAGAGACATGTAAATTCTGAGGCAGGATCGCATCGGCGATACTGACATATCAGTTCGTCTTGTCCATTCTTGCAGTCTCGAATATGATCACAAACGGACAAATATGAAACAGCATGGGCTCTAGTTTCATCATTCTCACAGTTAAATAACTTAAACGACTGTTTTCGCTCGTGTAATATTTTCGCAACCGACGGATCTTCAGCATTTACTGGCACGGAAATAATTTTCCCTTGCACATCCAGAAATTCGCCACGCCGTAAAGCCTGATCGTAGCTGGTTTCATTTGCTGCTCTGACAGTGAGAGACCCGTATCGAGATTTCCGGGGTAAACTTTCAAATACCTCACATAAAGCCATATAGCGAAAAGGCTGACCACAACCAATATCCATCCAAAAATTGACATACGTAGCATCAAAAAAAGATCCAGGATTTTTTAAAATTGTCCACATTACACAATTTTGAACATATCCTCCCCCGGGTGCATTATCAAGCCAGTGGCTTACGGTCAACGGCCGGTGATTTATCCATCGGAAACCCTGATCTTGGTTGGCAACATTACGTGTTAAACCAATGTATATTGACTGATGAAGACCTCCAGGATCCATGAAGTGGTCGCCCAACAAAAGTTCATACACACGCGAAAGCAAAAGTTTAAATTCCTCCTCCGTCTCAATGGAAACAAGCTGGGCTTTGTAATTTTCACATTCATTTGAGGCATCCAACCAAGATGTATCCTTGGTGTAATTGAGCAGTTTATAACACGACAGTTCAGACTGAGAATCGCTGTGCACGTGAACAAACCAGGAATAACTACATTTTTGACAGATGGCCATGCTGAAGCGCTGGTTATTCACTAACTCTCCAAATGAAGCAACGGTCAC
Organism: Ellobium chinense; assembly: GCA_033807755.1. Lineage (NCBI taxonomy): Eukaryota > Metazoa > Mollusca > Gastropoda > Ellobiida > Ellobiidae > Ellobium > Ellobium chinense. The sequence continues at coordinate 1,177,090 of JAWQUT010000025.1, read as the reverse complement.
AATGTTGTTTGTATGCCCCACTTTTATACTTGCATTCTCATAACCGACCAAGGCCACTAAAATACGAAGCTCATTGATTTGATAGTCCACACTTTGGTATACTGAGAGGTCTTCTGCTGTCCTCGAAGCATAGTTACTCATTACCACTATCACCACACGAGTAGCATTACCCCTCTTATCATCACTAATTTGACTGAAAGCATCCTTTGCAAATTCCACCACAGACTGTGGCTTAGGCTCAGAATCTGTTAATTGTGAGTCGGTGTAGTTTAAATTGGATATTTCTGTTTCTAGCTCTCCCCTTGTTTTGTTAGGCTGGAACGAAATGAGTATGCTGGGCCCGGTGGACGTCACTGACGCAACAGCGACATTCAATCGTGTCAGCACGACCTCCTCTGGTGACAAAAACATGTCTATCAGCTCTTTAAAAAACACCGCTTGTTTCTCCATTCTTTCAAGCAGTGTTGACCGATTTCCTGCAGCCTCAGCAATGAGTAGAAGATCAATGTCGTCGCTCTCACAGTTTTCCAGTGGAAAGGGCGTCATCACCTCTGGAGATGCATTGGTCGCAACTGCAAAAGTTCAAAACAAAAGCGGCAGCTGTGGAATCAGATGGTTTGGACAAGCAATGTAGAGCAAATTCCTGGGTTTCTTCCAAATGTATAGACTATCTTGGTTAAGTTTAGGAAGGTGGAGCTTATGGTACTAGTGGATGGTTCTTTAACTACACTTGAAAGCATCCCCGAAAGGTTTCTTAAACAATATCTCGTGGCCGTCTCAAGGGTGCTTTCCCTTCATTCAACATAACCTATGCACACACTGAGAGAAGCCCAGGATATTTTCTAATGTAAACCACCCATGTCCATCGATGATCGAGTATCATCAGATTTTACAAAAAAAAAAACAACCTGCGCCGAAATTGTATCTTCCAAGTCATGTTTTCCAGCTAATGTGAGGTAGGTAGAGGTGAAGCCATGTCAGATAGACTACACGCTCGCTTCTTATTATGCTGGTGTCATTGTGAGTCTGTAAGAGGATTATCAAGACTCTTCACTTTGAGTGTCGTGCGGTCAATAGTCGCTCTGTAGTGTGTGCGTGTTGTTTATGTGAATAGAAAACTGTTGTGCATGGGTCCAGGTGGGCAGAGAAAGTAGTAGGAAGGCGAATATTTTAATGTATACTCATAAAAAGTGGTTAGGCATAAAAAAAACAACAAATTATTAGAAAGGCACTGACTGTGATAGTCACGGACAGGCACTTTCACAGCAGGGCAGGCAGGCAAACTGACAGACAGACAGACAGACAGGCAGGCATGCATGAATGCAGGCAGGCAGGCAGGCAGACAGTCAGGCAGGCAGGCAGGCAGACAGGCAGGCAGGAATGTAGGCAGGCAGGCAGGCAGGCAGGCAGATAGGCAGGCAGGCAGACAGACAGATAGACAGACGGGCAGACAGACAGATAGGCAGGCATGCATGTATGCAGGCAGGCAGACGGACAAACAAACAGTCAGGCAGACAGGTAGGCAGGCAGCATGAGAGGCAGGCGGTCAGGAGAGGCAGGCAGGCAGACACACAGATAGGTTCTTACAAGTAATCAAACACACGTAAAATTGCAAAGTCCACATCATGTCTGTTGCGTTGTCAGGCAAGTCCCGCAAAAGCTCTGGCTTGATATAACCTCCACTCTCACTTTTTAACAACTGAACATCCTCTTTGAACGTGCATACAATACCAGCAAATAAAATTTTAATGATCATCGAACTAGGTTGATGTTCATGATCGAGATAAACAATAAGATCGTGGTTAATTGAGATTTCGGAATTCATAATTATATCACTGGTCTCAGACAATAACACCGTAACTGTAAAAAACAGTTTGTTTTTCTTTTAATTGGGTTTGGAGTGGGAACTATAACATGGGTGTAGTAAAATCCCCTGTGATATGCATAGAAAGCATGAACAGAACACAAATGGAGAGGATACAAATACCATTCAATGGGCTACAATATCAATGGGATTGTGTGGGAAGAATGAGGAAAACACCTGAATGCAGAGACGCTGCCGTAGAGTGGGAGTGAAACTGGATTCTACTCAACGGAGTGAACCACAGGTTTAGGCCCGTTCACCAAAAAGTCAGTTCAGATCAAGTTCAGTTCACTAAGGGGAAAAAGCCCAAAGGTGAAGTTTTCCTCAGTTTTATGAAAATTGAGTAGTTTTCAGATCAGATCAGTTACCCTTGGTTTTAGAAATTGGCATTTGGTTTTGGTTTTCCAGGTAAATGTGAACTGAGCTGAAATTCAGGTAGAAAATTAAAGTTTATAGCAAACACCCAAAAGAGCTACAGTTCAAATCCAGATCAGTTTCTTTAACACAGTTATTTAGCTCAGATCAAGTTCATATGAACTGAACTTTAGTTCACTAACTGCGTCCATATGATCTCAGTTCTGCCCATCCCCGGTGAGCCATCCTTACACATGTGACACCTAGCGGCCAACATTATATACAGAATAACACCAAAGAAAAAAGTATAATTTATCAGTAAGTTCTGAAATTAGTGACTACACTTTGAACAGTTATACAATAAGCGCATATACTGTGCAACAGGGTTAGAAGGGATCACTATAGTTGCATTGATTCAGAGATTTGGAGGACTCCTTTAACAGAAGAAAGGCACATTGCAAATCATTTCAAAAAATTTTGCTTATAACGTTTCTGATCACCCAAACTCTTTACAGAAACGGAGATAATGTGCATATGCAGGCATGGTGGAGTTCAAGACTAGAGTGTGTAATAATTCACACTGAATTCGAATTTGACTGTCACATGGATACACGTTTGGAAGTCTGGGCTGCTTTTTTTTGGTCCCTGCAATTTTACAAAATGAGAAGCCACACTCCTCCCGTAATATGCTGTGGTCTTTAGCAAAGGGTACTCTTTTGATTGGTGGGCGCAAGCCACAGTGAGGAAGGGTGCACACCTACTAGAGGTTCGTTAGACTGAAATGTGTCGCATTTTGTACAAAACCGGAAAAAGAGCTTGACAACAAGACGGTAACCATCTACGGTTTCAAATTTCTTAGTGGAACATCTTATCAACTACCTTGTGTTGGAGGAGGATATGCCAAGAATTAACGGTGGTCTGTATGCTAATGAATGAGGCAAAGTTATAAGTATAGCAAACACCACTCGCAAGTCAATGCTTTGTTTCCTGTCTCTTTCGCAATAGTCGCAGCCATCTTGGCTTGCCTAGAGAATGATACTTCCTCTGCCAAGGAAGAGGGGTATGGCTTCCCATTTTGTCAAATTGCAGGAACCAAACCAGCGTAGCCCAGCTATACCAAATCCAATGACATTGCACGATACACGTTTCTAATGAAGGCTAGATTGGCTTGTGTTTCCTCGGGAGTTTGGATGGCTGGGTTGCGAAGAGGGCGGGTGATCATGCGTAATAATCACGGGCAAAACGAATAGCATAATAAGCGCACTTGATCATGGACAAGGTTAATAGCGTTAAAAAAAAAATAATCATGGGCAAGACTTTAGACCAAACGCACTTGATTATGGGCAAAACCAATAACGTAAACGCATTAGATCATGGATAACACTAATAGCGTGAACGTACTTGATCACGAGCAAAACTAATGGCGTAAACGCACTTGATCATGGGCAAGACTAATAAGTAATAGCGTAAACGTACTTTATCATGGGCAAAACTAATGGCGTAAACGTACTTGATCATCGGCAAGACTAATAGTGTAAACGCACTTGATCATGGGCAAGATTAATAAGTAAAAGAGTAAACGCAGTTGATCATGGGCAAGATTAATGGCCTAAACGCACTTCGTCATGGGCAAGACTACTAGCGGAAACACTCTTGATCATAATAAAGCTGACGAACCACGCAAGATAAACTCGATACCGATGGCAAAAAAAAAAAGCAACAAGGGATTGAATAGGATCCAGCTGAATGGATAACATCTCGCGAGCTGTGGTAGACTAGCCGATATTATTAGTTTGACCCCAAACTAGAGTGGTAACTTCCGTATGGGAAAAGAGATACTCTACCGTACTGTACTAGCTGGTCAGAGGAACAGTTTAACCTTGGTCTACCGGAAAAACACATTGAAAGACTGCAGTGTTGTCTGTCAAAGTGTGTGGGTTGGTTTGAAAGTGGATCTAGCTCTGTACATTGTTTTATTCATTATAAGTAGAACCTCTTAGTTTTTGGGTGGGGG